>CAEGAF010190781.1:0-67578 GCA_903067075.1 Micropoecilia bifurca | reverse complement strand
TTATTATTATTATTATTATTATTATTATTATTATTATTATTATTATTATTATTATTATTATTATTATTATTATTATTTCTTTTAACCAACCAGAAAGAGATACATTATTTTGAACTTTTACCTGATGTCAGTTCACTCAACCTTCTGGAGGAACCAGTCTGGCACTTATTTGACTTTCGCAATGTGCTCATTTTGTCTGTCTGTTATCAAAGGTCACCTGCATAGGTCTCATGTATGTGTGGCTCAGAGCCATTTAAAAAGCAGAAGAAGGCCAAAACATATTAAGCTTTAAATGTTAATGCTGGGCCAGTATTACAGTCAAGATCATATGTTTTGATCCCCAAAAGGAGCTTCTAGCAATCATTCACTAAATCTATTTGGTTATAAAATCACCAACCATATAGCTCAGCGATGTGAGCCAACATTTCACTTTACTTTTGTACATGGTTGCTACTTACACACACAATACACTGCTGCTATTATCTCAGTTATGTTAAACTGCTGTTATATATTTAACACTCTACAAAGTGTGTAGGAAAAGTACAAGATTTTATTTTGTTATTTGTACATAGCCAAATTTGGCTCTTGATTCTTTACCATGCACCTTGCTTTTCATACTGTAACTTAAACATGTTTATAGAATCACCTTCCACATGCATTCAGGTTTGAGCCAGCTGGTTAGAGTAGACCCATCTGGCCATTCTGCTTGCTGGTAACTTAACACTTGTGTTAGATGATGGGGTAGTTTTGCAGCTCCCAGTCAGATTTATAGTTCGTACTTGAAAATCAAATCTGCCCATTTAAGTAAACCCTGGGTCTCGTGAACTGCTTCCATTCGTTATTTGTAACCAGATTACCAGGAACTCTATTCAATATTCTAAACATATGGTTCAGAGGCTGTTCTGCTGCTGTACAGGATAGAATTAAAGTAACTCCTTTCAGTGTACTGATCTTCTATGACAGATAAGTCACATAAACGAAAATTTAGTTTTATTGCAAGGTTAAATTTTACAAATGAATAGCAACAAACACAAACAAGAATGTTTGCAAAAATACGTTGAAAATCACTGCTATATATTATCTGATGAAAAACATAAAATTGATGCGCTTTTCCTTTAATTCCGAAAGTAAATTTGCTGAATTAACTTGATTTAATCTCAACTGCAAGTAAATAAGGAAAAAAATATGTTTAACTTTTTCTTTTTTTAAAAGCAATTGAACATAATAACAAGATGTATGGTGAAAAGAAATATTTTTCTTAAGTCAGCCGTGCACAGGGTGCTCAAGTTTTGATGGGCCGATTTGTCACATTTTACTGGCGTGTTCCTCTTTTCCTTCTCAGACTCATCTGACTCAGTTGGCATTAGACAGCTCTGTTGGTAGCTTCTGAAAGAGAAGCCCATGTCATCAGGCCAAATTATGTTGAGTCAAGAATTTTAGGAGACACGCATTGAGATCTGACATGCATCTAAATAAACAGTTTCTTGGTTGTAAAACTGAAGGGTCATGATCATCGTATGATTTTATACTCCCAGGAATTTATTCTATAACACAATAGGTTATTTTAATACCAACTAAATTCATGATAAAAGCCTTTTTCAAATATATTGGTCAGATTAATTAAATATATGTCAAAAGTTAGACTTCTTTAGGATTTATGTGCCTAAATGGTGTTGACATTTTAAATTCTCAGTCCATGAAAAACAAAGCTATTGATACCAAAGTGGAGGATGTCATTTACTTGTCAGACATGGGTACCACTGTGTTTTAATTCATTGAAAAGTTTTTATCTTGGCTGATATTTCACTTTAAACAGAAGAAAATCTGTTCATAAAATTGTCTAGTTGAGACCCGATTGAGGTTATAAAGCTGTTTACTTTTTAGTGTTTTTACTGTCTTCATGATCAATAATGTAAAATATTGGTGTTATGTAATGTAAAAGTCTGTAAATGCTTGTGCTCGCGGGGCATGAGACTGTTTTATACATAGGAATGGATCACTGTATGTGTTGGATGTTATAGAGATTGATGGAGCCTGGAGCAGCATTGCTGTCTTTAGGCATGTTTGACTGGACACCTGTCAGTGGAACTGCACCAATTATGCCATTTCTTGGAATCTCAGTTCTACTACCGATACTGCTGCCCCTTTTCTGTCCCCTTCCAGCTACCAGCATGGATGGACCTGATGTTGGCTTGAGGAGATTTTTTTTCTCCTTCCATTCTCATGTCAAACCTTTTCCGTTTCATATTAGTCAGTGAACTTTCAAATGTTGATGGCATTTGCAGCATTGCAAGTGATTTGCCATAGCTGTGACACGACCACTGTAGTTTTGCTCGTATGTTCCAGTACTCCAGGCCAAATTTATTTTAGGTTAACCTAAATGTTTGCCAGCTTCAATAACAGTCACCCAGTTGGCCTACAGTTCATTTAGAAATTTGGGCCAATGCCAGTCTTCATATAGCGCTTAGAGGACCTTCCCTATGCTAATAACAAGGAGTGTCACAATATGATGCACAATATTAGGATCAAACAAAAACATGGATTTCATAAACAGTGATCCCTCGTTTTTCGCGGGAGTTGCATTCTGAAAATAACCCGCGATAAGTGAAATCTGCAAAGTAGTTACCTTTATTTTTTACAACTATTACAGAGCATAATTAAATACTCTACATTGAAACCAAAGAACAAAACCTATTTTCAGGTCAGCGGATGTGCCTGTGCATCAATCACGGCATTAATGTAATGGCCAATCTGTATTACGTATATTTTAGCCAATCGGGACGCAGAACACGATGCACTGTGAAAAAAACTGCACACAAAAAATCTGCAAAGCAGCGAGACTGCGAAAGGTGAACCGCGTCATAGCGAGAGATCACTGTAAATAAAATTAGCTTAGTGAAGAATTGACGAGTTAAAGTTTGATTAGTTTATGTGTTTTGACTAGAGGTTACTAAGAACAGTAAACCCTGAAATAGCCCCTTTAGTTTAATCACCTAAGCAGCTCAAACCAGCCAAAGTACTCAATGTGATTTATGTGCTTATATCTTGTGTATCTGTGATGGACCAAGCAATAAAAACCATTTTTGGTTTAAAGCCAAAAAAGGCTTTTTTTTCCCTTTTTTTTTTAACCCAAAAGACGAATTTGAGTAAATGATAAAAAGTGAGAATATTGAGCCCATAAAAGAGGTCCAGGTAACTGAACTCAACTCAAACAAACAAACAGACTTACCCAAATGCGACAAAACACAACAACGGGAGAATATACGAAAATCTAACTGAAACTAATGTAAGAAAATCCCATTTCCTCCCCCATGTTGTGGTATGAACCAATCTGCAGGTCTTTACATGCTTGTTGTACCACTTTTCCACCTCTTTGAATCCTTCTGAAGAACTGGAGCAGCTGGCACTGAGGTAACCCCCCCAAAAAGAGATTAACACTTGACTTAACGTAAACTAAAATGTGTGCAGATCTTTAAGAATGCACTCTCTTTAAGTTTGTGTAAAACTAAACAAACATCATTTGTTACTCTGTAAATTAAATCCTATATTTAAAGAAACAAAAACATGTGTGTTGAGATTCACTATGATTGATTGTAGCAGTGAGCATTACCACATTTGTATGACTTTAAGTGCAGCCATCACACTGTCACTTGGTCAGTTTCCTTATTTTAAACTTATGCCAAGTTAAAAGGTGATTTACACTACTTCAGTGCCAACTGCACCTGGCTAGCTCTTAGCCAGGTACAGTTAGCCACAGTTAGCATCTACCAAAGGCCTTCCAGCCAGGGCTAAACTAAACAGCTGGTTAAGAGCTTTTTAATTACTTTAGGCTATCACCTCTGTTTGAAAATATGTTCAAGTTAAAAATATGAAATACTGAGATTGATAAAATTGGAGTTGAATAGCATTGCAGTGTAGAGAAACTCTTTTAAACGTAGAGTGATTGATTTGCTTAATGTACATCAAGCACTCAAGTCACAGTTTTTTTAAGCTGATACTCTTGGACACTTGAGGTGAAAAATTAAATAGTAATTTTATATTTTGAGATGTTATTTACGTTGTATGTGCTGAATACAAGATTCTTTTCTTGTAATACACTTGTCTTCCTGGACCAGATAAAAAAAAAAAAGCAATTTTTATGATATACAATAAACTTTAATTTTTTTTAGTCTGTAATAGTGATTCTATTCATTCTTCTACAACCATTTAGTACCAGAAAATATTTTTCCTAATTTGTGTTGTTTTTGTTTGATCACCCATTAGCTAAGCAAAGACTGACTCTTAAATCAATAATAGTCAGCTTTTTATGACAGGGCTGATGCATAATTCTCTCACCTGTCATTAACCTCAAAGAAAATTATGTTTTTATCCCCATCATTTGCAAGAAGTGTATCTAAATAGAGGGGAATACTGCTTGAGATATTGATAGTGTTTGTAAAGTTAGAGGAAGCTCACTGCAAATATTTTTCTTCAGTCTGTGCTTAGGTGAAAGGTCACATCTGGAAGTCATCAAAAAACAACTGAAATTATATGTTTTCAGTCTATGGCTTTGAGAGCTTTGTGTGATTACGCAGGATAGTTTGAGAGAAAATGGAAATCAATTGAGGCAAAGAAAGTGGAGAGATTTAAAAGGGTCAGCACAGATGCACAGATGGTAATAATACTTATCACAATACAAGTATGTGGCTTTTGTGGTTCACTGCAGTATGTTGTAGATTTTCAGAAGTGAACAGTCATGTTCCTGCCTGAACACGCATGTCGCTGTGGACTGTGAGTTACTTTCGTCACAGGTCACTTTACATGTTTGCTTGAATTTTCCCCAGATAAGCGCAGGATTCAGCTCACAGATGCAACCTGTGGGAAAACGCCTTTTGTACACACTGCAGAGCTTTACAGTGGCTGAAAGTCTACCTGCGATTATCACTGGTTTCTCATTTTTTATTCATACAAACACACACTTCTCTGCTCATTTTTTTATTGAGTGACATGGCACTCGGTTTTCATAGGCCCTATGTGTCCAACTTGTAGTTACTTGTGTTAGTAAAGGGAGGCTCCAGTTTCACTTGCATGCTAAGGTTATACCTTTGCTGTGTTTGACTCGGGAAGAATTTGTTTTCTTAACTTACCATGACCTCTGCTGCTTTTTTCCCTTAACTTTTCCACAAAGAATGTGTAACTCAAGGCCACTGGACCTCACTTAACCCCCCACCCCCAAAAAAAAACAGATGATAGGCCTGTACCTCTACTACATCAACAGTTAATATGCTGGCTGGCTGTGTTTCAAGCATTTTCTTTCTCTCTTTTGCCATTCATGCTTTTGATTATTTGATCTTGACACTTTTATTTTGCATAAAAATAGTTTATATTGATTCAGTGATCCCTGTGAGTTCTTCATCATCAAACATGACAAAGGATAATAAATCCCATTTCAATCATAAACCTCATCTAAAGCCTTTAATTTTCTTCATAATAATCAGGACATATTTTAATTGAGTGGCACTGACTAATCTATTTATTTCACAATAAAAAAAAAGCTCCTTCCTCAGTGAGTCTTTAATAGTCTGAAATTGTGCCTTTGATGTAATTAGTGTTATACATTTGTGGCGTAATAAAGTGTTTTAGTGCGTGGAACAAGTGAATTACATCAACAAAAGTCTTGAGTCTTTTATGGGATAGCAAATTGTCAATATTGTGCTGAGTCCTTCATTTTGGGCAATATGTTTGGAATTCCAGACTGGCTCTGTTCAAGTTGACATGTGAAAATTCTCTGCAATGCAAAGGTTTTTCCCATAGACGGACAGTCCAGCTCAGGCCCATCCCCCATCCCCACTGTAAAAGGATATATTATATTTCAAGTATTCATACCATAACCTTCCAGTTGCCTTTAGTTTTTTTTAATACAATAGGAATACAATTTTAGAAAGCATTCTGAATGAATCCCTTAATTTTCACAGCTAGAAAGAGTAGTATTTCACACATGTGACCCAGTTGTTTACATTATTTGGACCCAGCTCAAACTCTGACCAGGACTGCTCCCCAGTTGCATTGCTTATGCCGGAGAGGAAGCTGGATTTCTTAATAAGACCCTTCTTAGTTCCACTGCAAAACTCTGAGGCTTATGGGGTTTAAGGATGAATTTCACAAACTTCCAAGTAATACAGGAGAAATATTTAGTCCAGTGGAAATCTCTGCCAGTTTTCACTCAAATTATGGTCCAAATGTCAATGTGACTATATTTAAACCTCAAATCAGTGAGCATAAAATCTTAATATGTTGATTGTTCCAACTGAGGGGAGATTACAGATGTGTGTTTCAGACATAGTATTGATTCAGACTGACATTTAGAAATACAATTTGGATTTATTTGAAATGTTTTGCATGTTGTGCATAAGAAAATTACTGATTTCTATTTATTTTTATTGCTACCCTGTGAGTGTGCTGCTTCAGTCTTCAGTTACAACTGTTAGTGCAGTGTGATGGAAAGACTGCCTTAAATAGTTAGTTTAATCACTAAAACACATAAAAAATGTGTCAATATGTTGACTGAGCTGGTTCAGTCTAGTGTATTCTTAATATTTAGAAATCAAAATACCATCTAATAGATACATTTTATTTAAGTGGTGCATTGGTTCAGTTGTGGAGTTTCAGATCATCAGATTTTATAATGATTGTTTAATGTGTGCAACAAGGCAAATTAAACAAAGTCAGAGTCAGAGATATGTCCTATTTAAATGTAACACATCATTATATAGTTCTAAGAAGGCTTTGAATGTAGATTTTTAATGAATAATACATTTAGCCCATTTTTACAATCTTTAATGTGATGTTGCTCTCCAATTGGAGCATGCATGAAAAAACCCCCCAAAAAAACTGCTGCCTATTATCGGATTGTTCCTAATTAAAGAGAGACCATTCGCAGTTCTAATTTCTACATTTTAACCAAGGTTAATTTGCTACATTTAAATTCAAATTTTACTTCCGAGAATGTAACAAATTAGATACAAGAGACAGATTTTATTTGAGTAAAATCTAAACACAGTCAAAGGATAGTAAAGATCACCAATATCAGATCTCTATCTAATACATGTTTTATGACAACATGTTGCAAAAACTACAAAAATATTATAGTCCAGGTAAGATGTGCACTAAAGATATTTTTTTTTTAAAACCTAAATTTCAATTATTGTGCAGAAATGTTAACCTATGTCTGTATTATTATTGTGGTTCATGAAGTTTGTTTTGCTCTTGTTTTGTTTTAATCCCATTTTGGTGTTAATCCTCTTTAAACACGCAGCACCCACTGTCCTGCATATTTTAGGTGTTTCCTTAACTCCACTCGCCTGACTTAAATAGGTGATTAAACACAAACATGAAAGACAGTGGGCTCTGAAGATCAACATTGAAAACTTGTGCTATGAAAGTATTGAAAAATATTCATATTAAGTTGCTCTTTTACTACAATTAAAGCGGTAATATTTCTCTGTTGTGCATATAATTTTCTTCCTTTTACCTGAGATTTTAAGCAATTTTCAGTAAAACAGAAATGTTGTGTAAGCACAGACACACTAGTGACCTTGTTGAATGGGAAACTGAAAGCTAGTGCTGACAGACCAACTGCAGTCTTCTCAGTTGGAGTGCACTGTGTTCAGTACATCCTATGTCTGTTTGTGTTTCCTTAACACACAAAAATGCCTGAGTATCTTTATCCTTGTCTATTTACATCAACATTTATCTAATTAAGTCTTAAAATCCACTTAATAATCTATCATACATTTTGCCTGGGCTATGATCCAGAAATATCTTAGCATTTCATTTTGGAGCCTTTTATACTGCATGCTTTGACAGAGAAATGTTCTTGTGTATTAAGGAGGTCTGCAAGCTTTGTTGGAGAATTAATTTCATTTTATTTTTATTTGTTTTTACATTAATTTAATTGAGACAAAAAGGTCTTAAGATTAAGTCAAAATCTGTTGGTTTGGTGAAACAAAATATTTCATCCCCAGGGCTCCAAAGGGAAATAACTACACAAAAACCTTGTTCATGTTGTTATTCATAAGACAGAAAATGCTTACAGAAGATAAATAGTAAAATAAATGCAAACTTGGCATGTCTGTAGTGCAAAAACATGTTTCTATTCTGGGTGCTATGAACATATTTTTTTTAAAGCTGCTCATTTGCAGAAGTGTTTCTAAGGTAAAGGTATTGAGCAGTTCAGTCCATTGGGAGCAATAAAAGATAAAATGCTTATTCGAGCTCTGAGTGCACCCCGGAGATGTTTAACATTCATGTTACCACTGCTGTTGTGATAGGATACAAGGCAAGAGGTATAGTCTGCGTTGGTTGGTTACCTAGGTAATAAAGTCATGTAGTTATTTTCTGTGATATAGAAACAAATTGATTCTGAAAATTGGCACCTGTGACCCTGCATTGGCTAAAAATTGCAATGCGACTTATTTTACAGATTTTCCCCACTGTTTTTATAGATATGCAGGGAAATACATCTTAGTTGCATCAGCTAAATGTATACTCAGATCCATATAGACTTATATCAAGTTTTCAATAAACAACAAAGTTTATGTAGATTAAAAGTGCATACACCCCTGTGTGACTCGCCTCAGAACACATTCATGTTGATAAAGCATGCAAGGGTTATTTACTGATGTCAGGAAACCTTAAATCCTAACATAAAACTGTTCATGTGGTTTAAAAGCATTTTATTGGGATACCCAAGAAAGTGCCAGATTGAACACAGTTGTTCTGTCCCTTATCAACATGTTGCTTTGCAAAGCTAACTGGTGAAATAGAAATGCACTTTTTTATTTGCAAGACAGAAAAAAAAATCATTATCTGGAGTTATCGCCATCTAAAAAAATCAGAGAATCTTTTTCTGAAAACTACATGAGCAAAATTCTCCACACTTATATATTTTTTCATTTCGTTGGCAAGTCTGTTTGGCAGTTGACAACAGTCCAGATATTGAGGGAGATAGTCTGAATAAAAACCCAGTGAATATAAGCTTGTTGTCATGTTGCTTTATTTTGCAAGTAGCAGAGAAAAATAAAAGTGGGTAAAAGCTACTTTAAAAACATTTTTTTATTTTAATTATCTAATAAACATATGTTAACTGCAATAGGAATTATTATACTTTAATTGAAAGCAATTATATACTCATGTTTTTTTTAAATTTTTTTACTTCTTTTAATGCTGTTACAGTGGTAGTTTTGGAGGAGGTTTATCTTACTGCCTGCTCCTCATGTGGGGGAGTATATGGTTTTGTATTTTTTATTTTTTAAATCTCTTTTGTTATAATTTTAATGGAAACCATATTATATTTATTTTCCCAGGTTTTGCTGGATGTTTATATACTTTTTTATAATATTCAATTCTTGTGGCTTGATCATGTTTTTTGATCTGTAAGGTTTCAACTTATCTTTACTTGCATATCTGATTATTCTTTTCCGTTTGATTTCCAAGACAAGGTTTTTTTTTTATATTTTAATTTTATCATCCTCTCAGTTCTGCTCTTTCTTTTGTTTCCTACTTTGTCAATGAAAATACCTTCCTGCCATCTCCGTTAGTCTGCACCTGGGTCCCTGCCTGCATCCAGCTGCAATACATAGGTCTGGTTTCACAGCAGGTACTTAGTGTCTTTTTGCATGGGCAGGAGATTAGTTTTGAGTGTACAATATATCTGTGTGTCAAAATAAGAACATATTATATACCAGTAACTAGCATGAGCCTTAACATCTTAGAAAAGTATCCTCAGGTAGTAATTCACTGACTAATTGCCAAGTTTATGGATTACTTGCAAGCCCATTCCACAATACCTCTAATTTTTTTTTCTCTACATGTAGCAAATAACTCAACATAACACATTATTGTTGGGGAACGTCAGTGTTATGACTTAGTTGCGTAATTTTTTACTTTAAAATGTAACAAAGTTGTTTTCCACATATTTTTTTAAAAATGGAAATGGTTTCAAAGGAGTAAGTCTAGATTTGATTAAAAAACAACTTTTTAAACGAATTTTCAGATACAACAAATGCACAATTGACTAATTGAGAATAAGATTTTTTTGTCTTTGCCAAAATACCTCAATAAATAGTTAACATTCTGAAAGCAGTGGGATAATTTTTAATTGCATGTTTTTTTAACTTGTATTTGTTGTTTTTATGTATCTATTTTGATCAGTTATATGCTCTTGTGATATATTAACATCATTAACATCTTTCTTTGACTGTGCCTTAGTCCATCTTCTCTGTTATGGTTAACATCTACTTTGTATTTGTTTTGCTTGCCTCCTGCCTGTTCTTGGATCCTATATCATTTAGTAAATCCTTAGGTGGACTTACAGATCGCCCTTTAAAGATTGAAATATTGCCATTAAATGCTGGTCCATAACTGATCCAGTTATGATGAATCCATAGCTGATGTTCATAGAGTAATATGATTTTTTTTTTATCCTGGTCAGATTTCACTGCAGTTTTTTAGCACTGGAATAATATTGCAAAGAAAAAAGTAAAAGTAAAGTTACCAAGCAATTTGTTAAACCCCTTAACTTCCATGATGACACCGGTGTCCTCATGGACACATTGACTTAAATGTCAGCATTTTGATGGTGACAGTTAAGGAGTTAATAAAAAACATAACTAAATTGAAACACAAAACAATAAAGCATAATGGGCACAACTGCCACAAATCCACAGCTTTCTTTAACTCATTATGGTAAATTATTTTACAAACACAATTCAAGCAAAACAGTGCTACATATAGCTTTACAAATTCTGAGTTGTCCAGTTCTCTTATCCTTTCTGTTTAGATCTAGTTGGTGTCTGAAGCTCAGTGGAGGACCTTACCCTCTTGATCTTTGCGTAAATGCTCTTTTGTTATTCAGTGTATTACCATCTTAAGTGTCAATTATTAATCTTCCCTTTCTTGGTTTAGCAAACTTTTTCATCACAGTCTATTTGTTCATAACATTAGCCGTCATGAGGACACTGGAGTCCTCATGGACCCTTTGATGTACATGTATGGGTTTTAAGGGTGACAGTTAAGGGGTTAACTAAATTCGTCATGAGGACACTGAAATGTCTTTTCTCACAAGAGCTATATTCAAGGTGACCATCTGTACAACACTGAGCTTCAGCATGCAAACCAGACGGGTGCAGTATTATCAACAAGTAAGAAACACCTTGAATAATTATGTGGTGCCTAATTAGTCTAGAATGGAGTTGCTTTATTTAGTAGGCAGTCACAATCAGGGGGTGTTGTAGAAAGAGTGTCCTTGTCCTAGTTTTAAAAGACTGCAGGGAACTTGATTCCTTTGCCTCACAGAGGAGAAATGGTTGATTGGAGTGGTGCCCTCTACATGTTTCACCTTTTAATGTTTAAACATTTTCATCGCTGATTGCAATGCTGAGCTCAACTCTCATCATTTACAGCTGATGGTGCAATAGTTGTGTTTTATCACTTCCTGGGAGAGTTCCTCTAAGTTTGTTGCTATGGCATCAAATTAGATTTGGTAAAATACTTTGTTTTAGTTTTTCTCAGTCATTTGCACTTTGTCACATTAGGATTAATTAACACAGCGCAACTCAATGCAGCACAAGGACTGAATAGGCCGGAAGATTTGTTTGCAGAATGGATTTGATATGTGTTCGCATTCAATTATCATCAGTACACCTTCTTTTTTTCATGTCAAAATAAAATATGAAGCTGAAATAGTCTATGCAGGGGAGAAGTTTTGCTGACTGTGTGTCAGGATTGTAAATCACATTCCTTTGCCTTTACAAGAGCTTAATAAAAATGTTCAGTGACGGTAGTGAGTTGATAAAAGTGAATGCAAAAACAGCAGACAGCTCACCACAAAGTTCACCTTCATCAAAACAGTTTATATTTCATGTAATGGATCAAACAAAAAGAAAGAAAAGAAATAATGAAAAATTAGATGTGATTTGCATGTGTTTACTCAAATAAATCTCAAAAGCGTGGCATGCATTTCACCTCTCCTGATCCAACACTTTGTAGAGCCATGCACAGATATCCCAGTTGCTCTAATGTTCAGGATATATTCTCCCAGTTTTAAAGTGAATTTTTTGTCCATTTGTCTTTGGAAAATAATTCAAACTTTGGCAGATTAGATGAAAAACATCTGTAAAGAGAAATATTTCTCGTCTTATTACAGCTTGAGTATTGGGTTTATGCGTGAACTTTGAATGGGACATTTTAACAAATGAATACGTTTAACCATGGTCCTCTTGTTCTCCTTTCCTGACAGTTTAGTTGGGCAGTCATGTTTTGGTTGGCAGACAATTTCAGGGCAACATGTGATTGCAAACATGGCAATATTTATTACAGTTAATCCTATTTTTTCTTATTCTCTTGTTTCTTTTGCCTCATCATATTTTTCCCACCAATCTTGTTGAAGATTGGCATTTTGACCAATACAAAATAGACATCAAGTCAGTGAAAGTCTATTAATTATGCAAATAATTTTATTGACATAAGTAATTTACCTGCAAGGCACTCAAGGCACAATAGGCACTTAGTAGTATTTGGTTATATCTTACCACACTACTACTTTTCAATTCTGAGATTGTATTACAAATTTATTTTGCAGCGATTGTGATCTAACATGCAGTCCAACTCTGGTTGGAACTTGTGCCATATATTTTTTTATTTTTGAATTAGGAAACAGATTCAAAGATGTTCAAAGGTTAGGGATTCTCAGAGCTAATTGGATGTTTAAAGTTTGGCAATACTGTTTTATAAGATATTGTTTTCTCCACAGCTTTACCTCTGATCAGTATGTTGGTCTGTATGTTGTTGTTTGTTAACTAATTCTCTCTATCAAATCTTTGAAACCTTCACTGAATAATTGTTTATACTGAGAATAAATTGCAAACAGATGGAATCTATTTACTAATTAGGTGAATTCTGAAGGCGGCTGGTGGTTTGACTTTATTTACAGTATCAGAGTAATAGAGGACTAAACACCAATGCATGCCACACTTTTCTGGCATTTGTTTGTTAATAAATTTAAAAACATGTATCCTTTCAACTACAATGTAAAGTTCAAGTAAAACCCATTGAAGTTTCTGGTTGTGATGTGATAAAATGTGAAAATATACAAGGGGTGTGAATACTTTTGCAAGTTACTGTATGTCACATAAGCACTGGCATTTATTCAAACTCATGGTCCTAACATTGGAACCACCTAACCCCTAACTACTATCTGTACTTTTAGTTATAGTCGTTAATATTTTTTTTTTTTTTTTTTTTTTTTTTTTTTTTCAAAAAATGTCCAAAGCATCTGAATGTTACATAACATGCAGTTTTAAGCTTTTGATAAAAATTGAAATGTTGCATTTGATCTGCTGCACAGGAGCGACAGCCCTTACTTGCTTATATAATGCAAAAATTATCCTCTTATAATTTTAGGGAACAGTGCAGTCAAAGCTATGTGCTTTGTCTGTTTAAACACACACACACACACACACACACACACACACACACACACACACACACACACACACACACACACACACACACTAATGCACACATCCTTGTACTTCTATACAAACTGAGGACCTTGTATTGGCTTCCATTCATTTTATGCACATCCCAAGCATTTTTCCCAACCCTATTCGTTACTAGTCTATTCCTAATCCTAATCGAAACTTAATTTACACCATACATTTAGGTCTAACTGATGGAGCACAGTAGAAATGCAAAGAATAAAAGAAAGAAGTGAGGATTGGGGAAACGTCATTTACTTTCCACAGATGACCTCCCTTTGTTGGTAAATATTGTGAAAGTGGACCTCTATAAGTTGCATATACAAGTACACGCACACACATGCACACAATGTTTCCATCTGGGACAAAAGTGCCGTTCTTTAGGCTTACGACCAAAGCAGGGTATAATTAGGAGCTAAATGCTGCTTCAAGTCAGAATGTGGTTTGGAGGCATTTCCAAAGGACAACCAGTCTTGTGGTTTGTGGTTTTTATCATCAAATGTAAATTGCACAGTTGAAGAGGAGTGGCACTGACTCATAGAGTTTAGAATATCCAGGGACCTCATCCGCTAAAACATTCATGTGGTACAATATGTCAGAAGTAACATATTCATGTTTTTTCCAGATAGTGGGACAGACGGGTAAAAAGTAGTTTCAGCACAGTTGTAATTTACTAGTCCCAACAATTTTCTGAAGAAAAAATAAAACGTAGTTCTAGGTGGAAAGTCCAATAGCCCTTGCGACAGGACTTTGAATGCATGCCAACAACAAGGAAGTGAATGTTAGCCTATGGTGTAAAGAATGGCAGATGACCAAAACAAGTACATAAAACAAACATTCAGCTGTATTTGCATAAAAGAAGCTCTTCATGGCAACCAGAGTAAATATTATTAGAGCATTATTTATCATCCATATGATGAGGTGTGATTTGGAAAATAAAGTTTCAACCTTATAGCTAAGTTTTCCGCAATAAATGATTCCCACTGAACAATTTGTGAACAGAGAGGGTTCTTATTTGAAGGCTTTTTGAAACATAGACATTAATATGAGCTGTGTTTCTAGTCACACTGTTGAGATCTGAGTTTATGCTTTCAGAACAAGAAAACAATGCAGTTCAAGAATGTGTCTTCATTCTTTGTATCTTAATAATCATTACTTACAGAGACAATTCATGAATTGCTTGATTACACAGTGAAGTTTGTCTTGAAAGGAAAACCAGTCATTAGAAATCCACTGCAATATTCCCCTCATAAACACAGCCATTCGGAAAAAAAAGAGAAAAGCCTTATCTTTTACATTTTGAAACAAAGTTATTACTTTAGAATTATTGATTCCTCAGGGTGCCTTCACCAACCTTGAGCCACATTGCAATTGCTCCCTCTGGGCCAGAGTGGGGTCTCAAGTAGAGGAGTTCAAGTATATCCATTACTTGTTCATGAGTAGTGATAGGATAGCTTAATAAATGGATAGACATCCTTGCCTCTAGTAAACTCTGCTCTGATCTCCTTAGTAAAGAAAGATCAGTCTGTCTACTGGCCAGTGGGATTAGCTAGAAAGAACAGAAAATGTTAGAGGCGAGATTTATGTCTATGTTTATGCCTAATCCTATGTTGAATAAGTGGATGGATGGATGGATGGATGGATGGACGGATGCCTTCATATTGGAGGAAATCCTTACTGTAGAATCTAGTTGCTCTTTGCAACTTTGTAAACATTTTTGTCACTATTGATTGAGCGTTGAGATGACTTTGCACATTGGCAAAGCCTCCAATATGCACATAACAATAAAATTTGTCCCAAATGTGTTCAAACACAGCCATATTCTGACAGCTACTGTAAATCTTTTAATAGTGGGGTTGTCATGCTGTATAAAAACCTCCTTAAATAGGATTTAGGAAGACTGACCTACATCAAAGTCTTGTTTTCAGTCAGAAAGGGTAATGATGTGTTCCTCAAGACTGCTGTGCCTTTTGTTCCACATTAAGAGGAACCAAGAGTTGACTGTTGACTGTAGGTAATTATTTCAGAACTGTGTGGTTTTTGTGGTCTGTTTTAACTTCCTGCCTTATCTAGATTCTGTTTTGTGCTCTCTACAAAAATCTACCTCACAAAGCATTTAACTCTCTGATTCACTGCTCGGCATTTCAGGAAATGACTCTGGTTAACCAGGACTTTTTATTAAAAAAAAAAAAGAAAAGAAGAAAAGAAAAGCAAAAGTCAATCCACAATGAGGGTTTGCTAGCAATGTAGCAGAAACCCAACGTCTGCTCTGTGTTTGAATGGCGCCTATCCATATGACTTCATTTTTGGTGTTCAACAAGTTAAAAGAAAATCTTCTTTCATCCTTTTTTCCCCCCAACTTCTTTTGAAATTAACACACGCAGAGTGAAGCTTTTCACTTTACATTCACTCTACAAACCACCCGAAGTGACCAAATGCCCAAGCAAAGTGAAATCCAAATGTCGCTTCATTTATTTTTTAAATTAGTTATTAAACTTAAGTGGCCACTGCACAGTGGCGCGGTTGGTAGAGCTGTTGCCTTGCAACAAGAAGGTTCTGGGTTCGATTCCCGGCCCCGGCCTTTCTGCATGGAGTTTGCATGTNTCCTCCCACAGTCCAAAAACATGACTGTTAGGTTAATTGGTCTCTCCAAATTGTCCCTAGGTGTGCATGGTTGTTTGCCCTGTGTGTCTCTGTGTTGCCCTGCGACAGACTGGCAACCTGTCCAGGGCGAACCCCGCCTCTCGCCCGGAACGTCAGCTGGAGATAGGCACCAGCAACCCTCCCGACCCCCCTAAGGGACAAAGGGTGCAAATAAAATAGATGGATGGATGGACTTAAGTGGCACGACACTGACAGAGCAGCCTGAACACATTCCTGCCTTCTGCCTTATATTCTTGCAGAGCATTGCAGCTGAAGTCGTCATGCTGCAGTTTGCATAGAGAAACAAACTTGTGGTTTATATTCGAGACTGGTGATGGAAAACACACAGATATATGATATATATTTTTTCAGTTTTTTATACTAGCACAGACCCAAAAGTGGTCAACAAAAAGAGACTGTGTTTTGAGTCAAATACAGTAAATAAGAATGTTCATGTTTCTTCCAGTGAAAGTTGTGTTTGCCTTGGAGGTTTGGACTCTGGCCAGCGCAGGAGGAATAGTTTTCAGAAATAATCTGAGGGCATACTTATTACCCAGGATTCTCCTCCTGAATTTGCAAATGATACTCTTCGTCCTCATGGTTGAGGGTAAACTAGAAAAAAAATCTATTTTTGTTGTTTTTACAAAAAAGGAAAAAGAAAAATTTACATTTGTTCAGTTTCTGATTGTATGTTCATCTTAATTCCCAACAAGCGTTCCATCTGATAGTCGTAAAATACTTATTACAAATAGTGAAATCATTCTTGCTGCGTGAATCATTTCACCATCCGTAGCTGATCATTAATTGACTGAACTTTCACCTAAAGCACCATTGGGAAGTTACTGAGGTGAAAACGGAGGAAATATCTCAGGAGCTGTCAGTGGAATATTCTATATTGGCATAGTTATTCCAGTAAACAGGTTGTATCTATCCTTGTTCGCCTGTGGTCAGATGTTGTTCCATCTGTGGTCATTTACCATGCAAAGCCATAAAGGTTTTCATTCTGTAGCTTATTCAGTTCCCAGACTGGACATCCTTATTTCTGCACAGAAAGCAAATGAAAATATTGATGGATTGAGGTATTGTGGGTTTGGAGAAAACCCACAAGAGCTTGGTATTTTTGCAGTTCATGTAAAGATTGCAAAAATAAGATAATTTCATGCCAGTACTTGTTCCCAAATTGTCAAAGATTTTATTTTTGCAAAATATAGACAGATATTCCAGAGTTCTTGCATTTTACATCCAAATCAGGATATTATTTGGATATGAATGGTGAGAGTGATGTTCAATTTATGTACTTAGGATTCCACCACATTTAATGTATTTATTTTGGCAATCTGAAAGACAGAAAACAGACATTTACCAATGGCAACTTTTTTTATATATCTTTTACACCTATAGTGTTTTGTAATTTTACCGCTTCAACTTTTCCACTTTTTATTCTGTTGCCCAGAACTTTCTGCGTATTTTATTTGTAATGCATGTTCAGGAGTAAGAAAACATAGCACATAATGTTGTTTTTAGTAGAATCAAAATAATAGTTGCACGTATCAAGGAACACCAAGGGTTTAAAGATTTCTAGTTTCAAAAACCACTAAAATCTTCAATCATTCTTTTCTTGGCTTATGGTTTAAAAACCTCTTTGTGAATTTCCTGAGAAAATGCTGGAACGACTAGAGGATTTTTTTTCTGTTGATGCAAACAATCACATTGGTGTAAAGCTATATTTCTATCATAAAATAGAAGCAATTTATTGTGCTTTTAGTGAAATGTTATTGTCATTCTGGCTGAGACCTAATAAAGACAAAACAAAACCACACTAGTTGGGAAAATTGTGAAGTAAAAAGCTTACTTGGGTTATAAAACAATTACAAAGTGCATAGAGCACTATTCAATTAACCAGCCAAAAACTGCAAGTCTTGGCCAAACAGAAAACCTCCCAATACATGACTATCAGAGTAAACTGATAGACTGGCCAAGGAGATCAATTATGTAAGGAGTAGCCTAGAGGTCTATGGCAACTCTGGAGGAGCCCTTTAGCTCCATAACTGAGTTGGGAGAGAATCAATTCACAGGGCAGCTATTAGTAATTGCACTTCAAATCTGTCCTCGGTAGCAAGAAGAAAGATATCCTTGAAAGAAAGCCGTAAGATATTTCTATAATCCATGTGAGGAACACTGCAAACTTGTAGAAGATGAAAACCAGAAACTTGAATTATGTAAGCATTTGTTTCCAGTAGCTTTGGTCAAACTAGACTAAAAGTTTACATTTTGGTCCACATGCAAATCTCTATGTAGTGGAAAACTAGTACTGCCAATTACCTGGACACACAATTCTCACTTCTGAATCGTGCTGTGGGGAGGTTTTGTCCAGAAATTGGTCAGCGTTGATGGTGAAATACCTGAAGCTTATTCCTGGTTAATGTTTACAGCTGCACACCATCCTGTATGGGTTTGACCTATTATGCAGAAAAGAAAGAACAAAAAGTTCAGTCTCAGTCTTTGGATCATCAACGCTCGTCAAGGTAGAACCTTAAAGACTTCTAGCTCTAATTCAAAGAAGAGGTGGTTTTAGAATGTATTGGTTCAGGAGTGATGAGTGTTAATGTATGCTCACCATATTTTATTTTTATTTGTAAAACATTTTGAAAGCTAAGAATAATTTTCCTTCCACTTACTTAAGCTATACTACTGTGTGTTGCTCTATCAGTTTAACTGGTAATCATGCTTTTGAATGGCACTCTATGGCTTCAGTGTATTTAGTTTAAACTACACACTTTTAAACTAATTTGACTTTAATGCATCTGCAATATACATTTTATCCCTGTTCATTTTCCCAAATAAATACTTTTCCTATTCTTATTTTAGCTATGTCTGAAATATAAATTATCTTTATCTTTTTAAGGACGAATTTTCTCTAAACTATTTTAATTAAACAATTTCCCCACATTTTGGATGCAACACAGAGGTTCTTATTTCCGTTGCTCTGTGTGGAAACGTTACTTTAGCCCTCCAAAAAAAATGTAAAAAGTCTCGAAACAGCAATATTAAAAAGTATACTCATTTGTTCTTAACTGTCCTTTAATCTTAAATATTCGGTGAGCATATTTATGTTTTTATTTCAACCTTTCTTGTCACGCTCTGTTAGAAATGAATGTTGCTGCCTACAAAGCAGACACATTTGTCACTGCCTACAAGTGATCCGCGAGCAAACAGCAAGTCAGTCAGTGTAACCCATTAGAATGAAAAATGTTTCCTTGACTGGAAAACCGCACCTGAGGCTCCGCGTCAATCGTCATCACAGAGCTCAAAAGCTCAAAATGCATAACTGCGAAAAAGCTTTTAGGAATAGATGTTGTCAGTTTTGACTTTCATCATGCACACACAGAAACAGTGGACACAGCAACCACAACACAAACTGCAGCTATAAACAGGATGTGAACACTGTTTATCCAAGAGGAAGAGTCTGTCTGATAGGGCATTTTCATATTTATTCTATATGGCATCAAAGACAGAAATAAATACAGCACTGGACTCCCAGATGCTTTGACATGTCCTCCTATGTGGTCACTGTAGTCTGGCCTTCAGGAGATGGAGGTGGCTGTCAAACATCTGGTCGCCATGTGTTAATATAAAGTATATTGACATTTAATTTCTCCCCTAACAAATTGCAGGGGAAAAAAACTATTAAAAAAAGGTTCCTTGCAATGATCAGATTAATAAAATGCCTCACTCACTTTAATATTAGTTGGTGTTTTAAGGTGATTCAAACATTACCTAAATGTGAATGTTTCAAATAAATGAATGAATGGTGAATGTGAATGTTTATTTAGTAAATAAACATTCACCAAATGTTTATTTAGAAACATTTGCTATTTTCCACAAGATTTTGCACCTGATTGACATTCGGTCTTTTATACACCGGTAGTAGTTAGTGTTGGAGTTCTTCCTTTTCTAAGTCCTCTTCATTGCTCTCTTTTGCAGGTTTATGCAGATGATGTGCTGACAAGAGAGGAGCAGATTGGCCTGTTGGTCGAAGCTAAGAAAAAATGTGAAGATAACATCAAGTCAAGGGGTAAGATACCCGGTGAGTAGAATCTGGCTCTTTGCTTTTGGGTTTCTGATCCTTCAGTGAGTATCTTCATTTTGTCAAACCTCAATATGCTTTTGGGTTCAGATCCATTTTTCTATATTTAAATATCTCCTGATGCTAATATTTTCCTATCCAAAAATGAAATGCAATGTTGTTGTTCAATGTATTATGAATACTGTTTGCTAGGCACTGCTAGCTGTGCCATTGCACTTTGTGACAATACGTTCATTTGTATGTATAGTTACAAGACTGATGATTATGTGCAATTACTAAGAATGATAATTTCATCTCATTCATCTCCAATCCAACTCAAGACCAGGAAAAATCTCCTGTAATGTTTCGTATTACAACAAATTTGAAATAGCTTCCTGCAGAAGAAACACTATCATGAAGAGGACACTCAGGATTGTTCATAATTTTCTTGATTTACGTAAAATCCTTTATTGCCCTTTCATCTGAAGAGGTTCAACACTAGTCCCCAGAACCAGCAGCCTTCTTTAATTCAGTTAAAATTCAATTCAATTCAAAAATACATCATTGATCTGGACAGAGCACTGACTCTCTTTCTGGGAGAAGTGAAACAAGTGACAGGCTTTTGTGCGAACCTAAAGTCTTTTCAACAGCCACCTTGACATTTTTCAATTTTTTGTTGACAAATATTTTTGGAATAAGTTAAACAATATTTCCAATATGTACCAATATCCAAATCCAAATGTCATCTTAGAACTTGCCCAGTAAGCTTTATGGTTTTTAAATGATATTCCCCTTGTTTGCATTTCCCCCCCTCTGCATTTCCAGGAACTGAAATTGAAGTCGATCCTCTAGTGTATTTGTGTTTATAGGCATCCAGAGAAGAACATTTTCCACCAGACCCCATCTTCTGCTGCATCGGCAGTTGCTGTATTATTCTCATCTGATTGTTCAGCAAAGACTAAGGGTTTTACAACCAAGTCATTTGCAATACTATAGTTGAAACCTCAGAATAATGAGGTCGGCATTAAAATCTTTGACCCTCAAAACGATACTCTTTGTAAATGAAACATATAATTAAAAACATACCATTCTTAAAAAAAAAAGCTATTGTTGACTCTCCCCTGTGGTCACATTCCTTCTGGGGTATTACCCAACATTTCATGGTTTTCATAAAAGCCCATGAATCTTGTATTAGATTTAAAAAGTCATGCTTAAACTAAGAACTTTAGCAACTGAATAGCATCTTTTGTTTCGTCAAGAATCCTCCACACTTTTTGAGCTGATGTGTATATATAGTCTTAAAACCAATAAATCTTGTATTAGTTACATAAACTTAAAAAAAAGTTAACCTCAAATCTATTTCTAACATAGAGATAAAAGTGTATATAAATTGGATTACGAGTCTTAAGTGTTTTAATAGGACCTATATTATTTATTATTTAATCATCTGTTGGTTTTGATGTTTTTCATTTAGAAAATATGACATGATTTCTTTCTAAAAATAATGTAGTGATGTAATGAAATTGATGTAAAATGTTCATTAATTTTCAACATTACTTTCAAAATTGTTGAAAGTAATGTTTACTCTTATTTATTATGAGATTTTTTCCACTTCTGATCACAGTGGAGCCAGTAGACATATAGAATTCAGCATTATAATTTACCAATATTTTAGACAAAGTTGGAACATGTCATAAAAAAATAAATAAATATCTGACAATTCATCAATTTTCTAAATTGTCAATTAAAAAAAGAAAGGAAAAAACTCTTACTGGCTTCACATTTGGTTGCTTAACTGGAGTCAATTATCTATATTTTTTGTAGTAGACTATGACTAGTGTATAAAAGTTAACTTAAATTATTTGATGTGAAATGTATATATGTATGTTGAATGTTTAAACAGCATATTCATCAAAGGTGCACAATCCTTTGATAAACTGTTTTGCACTGACCTTAACTAGTAATGCTGAAAGTTGTGGAGAGCTTGTTTCAAGTGTTCAAAGATGCACACGTAGTCTGTCAAATATAAAAGTTCTTTGATCGATCTGTTTATCATATGAATGCCAATGTTCTTAATCTATTTGGGCATTTCAAGTGATGTTTGTCTGTTATCAGCCTCCAGCATATACCATTTTAAAAACAAGCTTCTGGGTAGAATTACATTTTGTACAATCTTGACAAAGATTGCATATGTCAGTTTATTTAACTGGTCAAGTACAGATAAACTTTTAGTTTTCTTCCAAAGAATATGCAAGAGAATATCTGTGTGCTAAACAGAGACCGTAATTAATAAATGCAGAAAAACCCAAAAGGGTGAAGATGTTTTTAATCTCTGTCTGGTGTCTTTCTGCAAGACGTTTGCATATGTGGCGTCTCTCTGGGTATTTATTGCCTGGATCATAAGGCTACATTTTTTAATTGTCTGCAAATGTCTGATTGCAGGAGCAACACATTCCACTTAAACCAATTTCACTCACCAACATTCAGACAAAACCTCTTGAGGTCAAACATAAATTCAGAGCTAACAAGCATGACTGACAGGAAAGAAGTAATGGTGATAGTTTGTGACCTATATTTAAAAGAAAAAAAATAGAAAGAGACTATATTGTCTGTTGTGCAATGGTGCTTTCTTGTTTGTCAACAGTGGAACACTCTACTAGATTATATCAAAGCTATAACTGTATCCCCTTTGTCGGGAAAAAATAGTTCTGAATCTAACGACTTCAAATCTGACCATAACGCAAGAAAAATGCTTAAAACTCTAAATGAACCAGATTTTAATCAATGCCGACATGACAGCATCACACAGCAGTTTATGCAGATTTGTCGATTGCACATGAATGATGCAAATCTTCTGTTCCAATAAAGTCCTGCTTTATTGGATTGAGCTACATGACATGATATCCTGCTGTAGGCAGACAATATAGGATGCGGACATTGTGGTCATAAAGAGAGGAACATGGTCAGCAGCAATACTCTGGCAGGCTGCAGCATTTGAACAATGCTCAATTTGTTCTAAGCAGCTAAAAGTGTTCAAAGTAAAAATTGCACCACATGCTATTAAACTGTTGCTAACAGTCTGAACCGTAGAAACGAAGCACAATATGTAGTGAAGTTTACATCAAATTCTTGGTATCTGAAATGTACAGCTAACATTTAAATTTCTGTAATATTAGGAATGTTTGCTGGACCTGCATGAGCTGTGTACTCTTAGATTCCTGCTCCTACCTGTATGAACTTTTGCTTCTGTAGCCCATTTGCTTTAGTTTTTGACATGTTGGGCTTTTATGCTGTGTACCTGGGTTGTTATAACTGGATATTTGAGCTGCTGTGGTGTTTCTATCATTTCAAACCTGCATGCTCATTCTCCTCTGACTTCTGACACCAACAAAGCATTTTTGCCCCCATTTTTTCCTTCTTGAACCATTTTCTGTAAACCTGCGAGTTGCATGTGAAAATCCCAGATCAGCCCTTGGATGATGCCATTTGACAGTCATCTCGGTAACAACCTTTGAGCACTAGTTTTCTACTTCCAATAACATGGGATATTTTAAAGAAAATTGGAAATAATTGTTAGTGTCATGGGTTGTGGTAGAAGAAACAAAAGTAGGCAGGAGGAAGGTTCAGCACTCAATAAATGGACAGGGAACCTATAGTGTCTCTGTTATAAATTAGAATATGTGTTCTGATGAGGTTTTATATTTAAAATATAATTGCTGCCTTTTAGAAACTATTAACATAAATTACATTTAGCTGACGCTGTTGTGTTATTAACAATTTATTTAGTTGTCCGATATGATCTTCTAAGCTTCCAGGAAATTAGATATCACGTTTTCATTAACTCAAAGCCTAAAAGATTAATTAATAGAAAGGAAGGTTTGAGTATGATTAATACACATAATGCATAAAACATAATGCATAATACACTCCTTTCTGTAGTAGTGAAATAAGTAACCTTTGCAGTAATATCCTGACAGAAGCTCTGTTTAATGCTGGAGGCTCTGGTTTAAGGATACATCAGAGCATCGGTATAACAGAGCTGACCCTGCATACCCAATGATTCTGTGCTACACTGTTTGTGATTTATCTGGCATGTATGTGTCTGCTTTCTGACCTCTTTTGGAAGGTTGAACATGTCAGTTTAAAAACAAAACAACCGAAGAAATTAGACTAAGCATGGTTTCCTTAATGACCAGAAAACATTTCTCTGACAAGCTTGTGGCATATGCCTGGATGAACACAAACTACATGCTTGCTTAAAGTACGTGATTGGATTTTTTTTGTTGTTGTTGTTTTTCTCCCAAGATAATGGTTTATGAATTGCTCTGACTTTGCTTCATTTGATTTTAAAAGCCACATCTGGCATTTTCTAGTTATTTAAAGTGGAAAACAGGAAAACATTTCTGCTCTAATTTTATAGTACAAAGTTATGTAGACTTGTAAGATCTTCTGATAAATTCCTGTAAAAAACATTGCTTTTGCTTTCTGATGACCTGGCTAAGTGCTAACACTCGACATTTGGAAATGATTTCCTCTCTTGAACCTCAGGGTTTTCTACCAGATCACTGGGAAACTTGAGGGCTATGCTCGTCATCCAAAGGTTTTTCCGTATGAACAGAGATCTCTAATAATGTTCTTGGGTTCTGCACATTTGTGTACCATGGTACATTGCCTCCATCACATCTATTAGTACAACTTTTCCAATCCACTTTAAAGATTTCTTAATATCAGCCAGTTCTTTAATCTGTTAGTGGTACATGAAGTGAAGAGGCTTATCTAGTCATGGCTCCCTGTGGCTTTTACATAGGATGCATCTGCCTGGATTTTTCATCTTTAATCTCTGAAAGAGATTATTGCTAGTTTCCTATATTTCATCTTATGTTTATTGCCTTGCAAAAAGGTTTTATACTGTTAGAAAATTTTTCACACATGACCACAAACTTAAATTTATTTTATTGGCATTGTATAGAATAACAGACGTGAAATGAGACGGAAAGAAAACAGCACATGGCTTTTAAAATGTTCCAGCTATGAAAATCCAAAACCTGTGGCATACAGCTGTGGTCAAAATCTTTTGCATTCATACCTGTACATAAAACTGAGTACAACAAATTTGATGACTGGGAGGCAATTTACTTGTGTAACAGATTACTTGTGTAGTCTGTTCTCTCTGTAAATCCAACTGTTTTATGAAGACCTGAAAGATTTGTTAGAGAATGTTTCATGCAAACTGGTTAAAGTGGTTCCACTTCCAATAGGACAACCTCAAATACACAACCTAAGCACCAGTGGATGAAAGGGTATCCATGTGGGTTTGATGGTAGTTGTTTGATTAGAATAAAAAAATAAGTAAATACAAATTGTTGAGTACCATATTTATTTTCATTTCTTATCACTGTTTTGTTTTAATTTTGTCGTATGAAATTCCGGTTTGTGGATGCAATGTGAAAATAACGGAAAATATTTACAGAATAGGAGTGCTTTCACAAAGCACTGTGCATTATATATACATTTGACCTTTTTCTTCGTTTTTCTGCAATGTCTTGATATTGTTTCATTTGATTTGGATTCTTTAAATAGACAAAAGTCATCATTACATTGCTGAGACAATGTTTTCCTTGTGGGGGAGCACTGAGGTTTGCCTGGACAGGACAGTGGAGGGATGTGGGATCAAATCCCCAGACCTTGCCAGTGTGAAAATAGCTCAGCCCTGAAGCTTGTGGTTTTGGGTGTAGAACAACACCGGGGATCATTATAAAAGACCGTATGTCTGAGAAGAAAATGCAAAATGTGTTTTGACATCTGCAGTTTGGAATCAAATGGGCGAGGGGGGGAGGGAGAAAACTTTCTAAAACCCCCAGTGACATCACTAATACCTAAACTCCTTCGTAGTCACGTTTATATTTAAATTGTGGTCAAGAAATTTACGGGAAATTGCACACTTGTGTGTGCGTGCGTGTGTGTGTTTTTTTGGTGTTTAATTTAAGTCTGTAAGTAGGTGGTCTTTATGGTAATAACATCTATGGCAAAAGAAAAGCAGCTTTTCTACTTTTACTTCCAGGATGTGTGGTCAGCGTGATTTTTGAAACTAAACTATGTTTTTCTCCCACCAAAGATCTACAGGAATCAGTCAGCTCCACCAAGTCTACCCTTTAATTTCATGCTCTCAGTGACAAACGAATAAAATGCAAGTCGCTCTAGCGTCACATGTTTCTTTGCAACTCACTCAAGGAATGAGAAAATAATGGATCTGCTGCAAAGACGGGATCATTTAAGTTTTATGTACAAGCTACTTATTAGTGGTCAGAGTGGTCAGATGTTTTCAATAAGACAACATAAATGCCAAGCCTTGAGAGGGAATTTTGCCATGATTTTTGTGGAGAAAAGAATGCTACTCCCACTATTACATCCTGGGATCAACAGACTTTCTATTTATCAGACTATCTCTCAATAGTTGGATAAATGGATAGACCTAGAAGTAACCTATGTCACACAGTAATTTAATTTCTCCATAATAGTCCACTTAGAGTGCTATTATGCAGCCAGTTTTGCAGAAAAAGTTTACAAATGAGATCCATGCTGAAACCATTTCTATACAATAGAAAACTTGTATGATTCTCAAAACAATAAAGCACTCACGGAAACTTGGCGCAACCGATAAACCCTTAACAAACACACTCGATTCAATTGGCACCTTGTTGTCAACATACTGGGAACACGCTGATTATGTTGCAACAAATGGGAAGTAGTGTGAGAGTGTGTTTCATTGAATGACCCCTACTTTCCTTTGACTCAACAAAAAAAAAAAAGTTCTTATTTACTGTCAGACTCACCGCAAATTACACGGTTGCTTCTAATTTACATAAACACACAAGTCGAGCGACTGGCCTACTTTTTAAAATGAAAACACAGCCCTTAAAAAAACAAACAATGCTGCTGCTCTTCTGTATGTTAGTGGAGATTTGTTATAATACTGTCATCATAAGAGAGCAGAGCTTTGTGGTCTTTTTTTTTTTAAGTCAATGTTGTTTTTGTCTTCAGATGGCTTTTGTTCACCAGAGTGGGATGGTATTGTGTGTTGGCCTGAAGGACATCCTGGAGACCTTGTGTTCACATTATGTCCAGACTACATTCATGACTTCAATCACAAAGGTACGACTTGGTCTGCAGAGTTGTTACTTTTTTCATTCCATAGGAAACCCTTTTCTTAATTTACATGTAAATTGGACCTTTCATATATTGAACTTGGTCTCCATTCACCAATTCAGTCTAATTAGCTCCTCATTATTCATTGGGGATTCTGGAATTAAACTTGTGCTGCCTCTGTTTTTACATTTATGAGAATTAATGTGAACAAATTCAAGGTGTTGTGGAGTCTTTAAATTCTTTTACCAGATTCATGAGCTCATTTTAAGCCAGCAGGATACCAAATTAAATGTAAGTGATTTAAAATTGGTATGGTTCTTTCAGAATGTTTTTTCTCATTAAAAATAGCATTTTTTTCCCTTTACAAAGATAATTGAAAATGATGTCATAGTTCATTTATAGTACCTAAATTTTTCAATGTTAGTACATTTTATATAAGATATCTATATGTCTTAACAATGTTAGAAAAACCCACAAGCAATCATAGTGTCCCGTTTTTCACATAGCTGTACATGATTGTCTGCTGGTTTTATTGTCCTAAACACAAATAATAATAAAAAATGCTTGCTTGTAAAACATGTTGCACTTTAATTGTGATTTTTAGGATAGTGTACTGATGTTTCACATATTTCTCCTGTGAGACTTGGTTGATTAGGCAGCTTGAATCTATAATTAAAACCTAATGTTTTGTTTTTTTTTATTCTCATCCTTCTGGTATGTAGGACTGGCATACCGTCGCTGTGACAGCAATGGAACTTGGGAGCTTGTCTCAGTCAACAAAACATGGGCCAATTATAGTGAATGTTCTAAATTCCTCCACATTAACAACTATATCCATGAAAAGGTGGGACCCTTCTCTTTTCTGCTTACATGTCCAAGTTGCACAGCATCCCTAATTTTAATTATGAGCACCAGCAGGGCCAACTGTCATACTCAAGACATTACAGCCATTCTCAGTTACGCAACAAAAACATGTAATTAGAATTCCTGTGAAATGAGTAACACATTACAGTATGCCTTTTCATTAATGCACAGCATTAATAAACTATTATGTTATGAGCTTAATGAGAGGGTGGCCGTGTGGTTGCTCTTTGAAAATGCATCTAATTAGCTAAATTCCTGCTCAGATATGCAGCATTGTCTTCTTTCTTTGTTTTTATGATATGATATACGACTTAAATTCCTCAAATAGAGGTTGGTGTTGAGAGAGAGTGAAAAGGAGAGGGAGAGAGTAGTCTTTAGGCTAAAAAAGTCTTACTGATGTTTACCCCAAATGATTGGTAAGACGACATGGCTGCAGCTCATTCTAGGTGTCCTGAAGGTGTTTGATGGAGTTTCTGTCAGGGCTCTGCACAGGCTTGTTCAAAGTCCTGTTCACACTTTTATCAAAACTGAGATTTTCTGGGCCATTTGCACCTTTCGTCCACACTCGACAGATTTGGTTTCTTCCAATTGCAGGTTATGTTGCACATAACTGAATACACAGAGATCTTTAAAAATCAAATGTCTTTTTGGTTTGTAACTTTTATTTATTTAGGTTTCATTGAGATTAAAAATAACTTATTCTAGGGGTTCCCTGGTCAAAAGCTGCACCAGTATAGAAGCCAAGTTTGCACATGATTGCATTTCCTTTCGATGCTAGAAATCACAACCACCACGAAACAGGATTTTTATTTAGGTTTATTCCTCTTCTGTATCACTTTCTCCTGCCTGTGTTTCCAATAAGCTACAAATGTAACCTGAACAAGTTAATGCCTGAGAGGAAAGGTGATCAGTGTCAGAAAAACACAAGCTACAATTACAATTTTTGGGAGTCTTTAGCCTGGACATGCTGTTAATCTTTTAAAATTTGACGTAGCTAATGCTAATATGTATGACATCATTTTAATTGGAATCCCAGTGTAGATGCATATGTTTAAATGACAAAAAACAGTCAGTTTAATATAATATGAGAAGCTGGGACCTAGATCTGAAACTCCTGTGGCTCTTAGTTTGGCCACGGAAATAATGACTAAATCTTTAAAATTCTACCTATATTATTATTATTGTTATGTCATTACTAATCTTCTTCCAATGCAGCTAGATAAGAGTATTAGCAGAGTAAGTCCATAGAGGTAGTTTTGTCCATGTTGAGCTGATTTATTTTACCCTAATGAAAATTTGAGACCTCATGGGTTCTTGACATGAGTTTTTTTTAAAAAATGTTTAAATTTTTTTTTTTAGCTTTTACACAATTAGGGCCAATGTTGAGATAATGTTTAACTCTAGCTGCTGAAATGACTATTTTTAATGCACCATAAAAGTATATTATAGTTCTCATATTGTACTGAGGACATGGAGCAATAAATATGCAATAGCATATATTTGGCACAATAAGACTAGTAAAAAAAGAAAATAACACATTATTATTATAAATTCTGTGTTCTTACCTCTTTCCATTTGTCTCATTTTTCCCACTTAGATGCTATTGTATCTTTATTGAAGATACATTTAGTACTAGTTGTGTTTCTACTCATGACTCATTTAAAGTACAACCTTCAAACCTTTAAATCAAAGGCACTTTTCAAATAGCATTAAGCTATCTTAAACTTTGATTCTCACTCCATTTTGCTTAGAAACAGTGCTATACAGCCGTCCCCTTAATGTCTTCAGGAGTTGACTTTTTCCCCAAGGAGCACTTCCAGTAGTTAACCAGAAATAAATATGCACAGAGTGAAGCATGCACAGAAAAAACTGCCATACCGCAGACCCTTGCCACAACTGAGAGACACGTTTTTCCTGGCTCGAGATCCTGATGCTAAATGATAACAGCAGCACAGCTTTCAAGAGGTTCCATTGGCTTCTGAGCATATTTACGTAGAGAGACGTAGAGAGGTTTTGGTAGAGGATCAGTTTACCAGCTCCTACCTGTCAAGCAACTGCTGCATGATCAAGCCGTTAAATTGTGTTGCTGTCTTTCACGTTTCAAAACTTGACATTTTTCTTTGACCGGGTAGAAATAAATTGATTGAGGTTTTAAGAAAAAACTTTGATTACATTGATGCAAATGCTTATTATACAAAATGTATTAATTAAATTTGACTGTGTTTCTCAAACTGTGATAAATACAGGTGTGGAACTCATGTTCTTTTTTTGTTATATTTTTGTAGGAAAAACATACAAGTTGAATAATATCTCATAAAAGTGTGATGATTTTTTTTTCCTTTTTATATGGTTATATTTCATGTTTTTGTGCTTTAATGCAATGCCTCGTTCCTGCTTTTTATGCATTTGTTGTACTTATCTATGCTCCTTTTTTATTTCTGTAAAGCACTTTGATCTACCCTGTGTATAAAAGGTGCCTTACAAAAAAATCTGCCAAGTCATATAATGTGTTGATTTTGGAGCTGTAGCATACATTTGTTTTGGTCTCTGGCGTGTTAAAGATGTGATGTTTTTGCTTCATTGATTCTCTACAGATCAAAAATAATCTGTGGCAGTCAGAGTCTTATGGTGATCCAACTGTTAAAAGAAGCAATAAACCACAATATTAAAAAAAAATAAAATCTTTTTCTGCTACTTAAAAATCATATCAGGATTGGTGGTACAACATAAAAAGTTTGAGTTCCTTATCATTATGCATTTACTAAGACAGAGAGTTTTTACACAATTATAAAATGACAAAAATAACTATTTCATAACAAGACAAATTATTTGATTCCCCTAATTAATGTTGGGAATATGCAAATGGTATTTAGATTTAGAGATCTAAATACCATTTAGAGATCTAAATACCATTTGGTATTTGGTATATCAGTCGTCCTTCTATTCATTATGACGTGCACAATTTCATTACTTACATATTTACTTCAGTTAACAATGACGTCAACTTCTGATATTTACCTCACAGAATGGGTTGTAATATTATTTCTGAATAGAAAATACTTTTTTTTTTAAATCTTCCAAATAGAACATGAGGAATTGGGGTCACAACCTGCAATAAATCAACATTTTAAAAGAAACACACATATCTCTCAAATAGTGTGCTTTACCCTTTTGGTGCTGTGCTGAAACGTTTGCATATGTATCTTTCACAGGAGGTTTTCCACCGCTTGTACATCATCTATACCGTTGGATACTCCATCTCTTTGGGCTCAATTATGGTGGCTGTTGTCATCCTGGGATATTTTCGGTGAGTCTACTCAGACACCTACTTTTATCCTTCTAACCTCAGATGTTCCCAAGGGACAGATTTTGACACCAGGTGAGAAGTTAAGGCTGGATCATCAGGAAGTCTTGATGTTTAATAATAGTGAGTGGATTTTTTTTTTAATCATGCAAGGAGCACATAAATGTCAAGGTGATTGTTAAACCGAGCTCCTTAAAAAAACACTATTTTCCATTTATAGGAATTCACGTAATACTGCATATGTTGCATCATAATGACGACGTCACTTATGCAAACTGTACTAAACACTGTGTTTGATTTTCACTTTGACTTTAAGCAGAATGTGATTTGACTACCTCTGAAGCACTGACTACCTCCTAGCTTGCATTAACGCAGAGCTCAATGCCTGACATTTACAGCCTGTTTTATGTTCATGTTGAGCTCTGATGTTAAGACTTTGTATGTGTGCAAAGAAAAAAAGTCATCATTGCATAGGAACAATTGAGAATTAAATGTTGCTTCTAAAAGTTTGCTTTTGGAATAAAAAACGTTCAAACTGAACGCACCGACAGTGCGGTGGAAGAGTTCTCACAGCCCTCGAATTTTATTACATTTTGTCCCATTCGGTGGGATAAAATGTAATGTTTTATGTTAATTTTCTGTGATAATATAACTTAGATTCAGGTGTTTCCTTTTACAAATAAAAATCCCAAAATGATTGCATGCAGTTTCAAAGTCCACCTGAATCAATACAGACATAATCACATTTTAAGTTTGAATTTTGTTACAAATTCTTGTTCTGAACCTACATGGCCTTGTGTGAAAGAGTAATTGCCCCCTAAACCTAATAACTGGTTGGGCCACCCTCATCAGCAAAGACTGCAATCAAGCATTTGTGATAACTTGCAATGAATCTTTTACTGTGCTGTGGGAAACTTCTGGCCCTCTCATCTTTGCAGAATTGTTGTAATTCAGTGACATAGGAGGGCTTTTGAGGTCATGACACAGCAACTTAATAGGATTTGTGTTGGTGGTGGAAGGGCGTGGCATGTAGATTTGGATTTTTTTATCCCTTAAATAATAAACGCCTTCCTTTAAGTAGTGTATTTTGTGTGTACTTGTGGTGCCTTTAACTAAAATTTAAAGTGCTTTGATGTTCTGAAACAATTTAGAGTGACAAATACACGAGAAAAAGAAGAAAATTGAGAAGAGGGTAAACACTTCTTCACACCACGGTTAACGAGGGCTGCCCAAGTCCAATCCTCGAGAGCTATCCTCCAACTGTGAAATTCATCCCTGCTCCAGCACACCTGACTTGCATTTCAGAATTACCTCCTTGACATGCAGCTCTGCAGAGACCTGGTAATGAGCTATTAATTAGATTCACGTGTTAAATACAAGGAATTAATTTAATCGTAGGAGTCCTACCATTAGGAGTAATATAGTGGCTCTCAAAGACTGGACTTGGTCAGCCTCCATCTAAACCTTTCCATTGTATCTCTGGCAGAAGGCTTTGAGTTGTTGTCCTGTTAGAAAGTGGCAACTGGTTACACTGGACTTAATTTAGGAGTATCATAGTGAAGTTATTTGATATTTTTTGTTTTTGCAAACCAACCAATTAAAAAAAAACATCAAATCTTCCAGTTAAAAATTATGTACTACGTTTTTGGTTTCCCAATAAAAAAAGCCTGTAGTGAAAAAGTTTAAGGGGTGTGAATACTTTTGCTAGGCTTTGTAGTATTTTTTTACTCATTTTGCCTATAGCATTACTTCTGAAATGAAGAACTAAAAAAAATCTGTAACTAGGTTGAATTTAGACCATTTTGTTTCACGCTGAGCAGATTTTTCATATTTGCTTATTTTGTGGGGCACGGGGAGTATCAAGAATCGATGTGAAGGCCCTGTTTACTAATGTTCCAACTGACGTAACTTACAGTACACACAGTCAGTCAGAAAGGTTTTAGGAATGCTTCCAACTGGCACCAGGAAATATACGTGCCAAATGAGTTTAATAAGTTATCCCAGGGGCCCATCTGACATTCTGGCACCAGACTGCGAAGTGCAACAGCCATGTCCCCCCTTCAACACATCAGCTTTTAGAAAGGAGAGCTCATAAACGTTTTCCAGAGGGAGCAAAGGGATATTTTACATTAGCACTTGCTTTCAGGGTTGTTTTTTTTCACCTGGGATGTGTGCTAGATTGGTTTTTCCTGAATCAATAGTTCTCTGAGGGCACCTTGTCAGTTCATTAATGAGATTTAGTGAAAGAAATTGTGGACAGAGCTGATGGTGGATACAGCAGTTTCATTCCTGTCTCTGGTAGATGTGAAGTCTTAAAATTTTTGGCACCAATAAATAGTCAACAAATATTTCCTTTGCCATTTTTTTTTTTACTGTAATAACTTAACCTTTAAGTCTATTGACCCAGCAAATTGAGCCCAGCGGATCGTGACGCCAAAGGTCAAGCCGCAGGGAATGTTTAGGATGTTCTGGAAGTGTTTGGGACTGATAAAATTTGCATACTTCTCCAACTGCTGCACACATGCTTGCAGTTTGTTTTACACTTTAATTTAAGCATGGCGATCTGATAACCGTGTTTTTCCTAAAACTGAAGAATGTGTTATAGTAAGCTTAGAATTCAGCTGGCTCTAATTAGGATGAGCATAGTTCATATGCAATGTGGTTTTGGCCATTCAGACACTATTGCACACTTTTATAAAACTTTCCAAACATTGTTTTAGTAAATGACCTTGCTGATGTTTTTTTTATTTATTCCCAGACGGTTGCACTGCACCAGAAACTACATCCACATGCACTTATTTGTGTCCTACATGCTACGAGCTGTAAGCATATTTGTGAAAGATATAGTTCTCTACCCTGGATCTGCTTTGGAGAACATGGAGGGAGTCACATTGGAGGACTTCAAGTCCATCACTGAAGCCCCACCTGCCAGCAAAACACAGTTTGTAAGTGAATCCCATGACTCCTTGGCCTTCAGTAAATGCAGTGACATACAAACCGTTTGATCAAAGGCATGCCACTCCATACACGATCAACAGTGAGCTCTATTTAAACACACAGATTATTTGAGTATCAATGTTCACTACAGTATAGCAATTTGCTTCCAAGGTGGAAGTGATTCATGCGTTGAAACTCACCAACTTTTCCTGCATTGGAGAAAATGAACTGCCCTCCCTTTCACCCTGCCAGGTTTTTACTAAGCCAGCATTCAGTTTCCTCTTTCAGAGTAGAGCTAGAAAATGGGAAATGACTGTTTATCTTTCACAGTTGCTTTAAAATACAAACATTTGTGTAATATATTCTTACAGGTCACAACTTTTCTTGTGTTTAACTAAATCAACCAAAAACAAACTACAGAAGCTTCTAAAGTTGTTTTTTATGCATGTATTTTGGCTTGTTGTATTAATTTATTCAAACCGTCATTCAGGTTAATGGCAAAAGAAGTAAATATCCAAATTAACATAGAAACTGGTCTTTTCCATATCATATCTACCCACCGTACATCTTTCTAAATCACGAATAAAAACTAACAGATAAACAAATGTTGCAATATATGTCAAAAATATGAACTGTATTATAAACCATATCCTTTAAAAAGCCTATCAAAGATTAATCACGAAGGGATGTGCTATAAAAAGGTACCAATGACACGATAGCAATGGGGAAAGATTACATTGGATTCACAGCTATTAATGACGACACACCAGTGCAGCAGCAACAGCTGCAGCCGTGTGGAGGTTTGACCTCACTTTAAGTCATATCAATCGATGGCTAAATCAGTCTTGTCATCTGTGACGCGTCCACATGATGTCAGTACACCGCAATGCGTCTGTGTTGACATAAAGCAAGTTTAATTTATTATCAGAAATGTACATTTCCTCAAAGTATTTGTGTATTTTTTCTTTAGATAGAGAAAGATATTTATCTTTTTAGCAATATATTTATTTCTAGATTAATGTTCATTCATGTTTTTTCAAATTATGTAGATCCCTTATTCTTGCTTCAAGGCATCTACGTAAAAGCATTAAAACCAAAATATCAGCTTTCCTGCCAAATACAGGCCCGTCATTTGTGAAATACATTCTTTGCTGTTTTTCTCTTTTTAGCTACAAGTAAAACCTGCAGACATGCACGTCTTCTACTATAAGTTTCTCTGTGATAATTAAAGCTGTCATGTATTTCATGTAAATACAAAATAATAGAAATTGGCCAATAAAGTTGACATAGAAAAAGCTTTGTCTTTTATAATTAATTGAGGCCCTGGATTGGAGAAAGAAACCTAAAAGGCTGTGTTAAAACAACATTCCTTTAAAATGTATGCATTTCATGATGGAGCTCTGAAGAAACTGGGGTGGCTGTATCAAGAGAAAGATTGTAAAACCTTAAAATGATTAAAAGTAAAAACACATTGTTTAAAGTTGCTTTTAAATGAAGGGTTTGTTTGTTCAGATTTCATTTTTGCCGTATGACACATTCACAACACAAATTATTTCCATGACAAGGATCTGAACTCAGAAAATAATCCGCTATTATAAAATTTTGAGAGCAAGAACTACAATTGAAAGATGAAGTCAGATCATGTTTGTGATCAGTGAACAATACCCTAATGAAATAATGGGAGTAATGACTGATAACTACAATGAATAATTTAGGGTTAGAGCAGTCTGGGTAGAAAACATCCATCCATATTCTAAAATGTTTATCCTTTCAGGGTCACCGGGGGGCTGGAGCTTATCTCCAGTAGTCAAGGGGCGAGAAGCAGCGTACATCCTGAACAGGTTGCCAGTCTGTCGCTGGGCAACACAGAGACATCAGGACAAACAACCTATAGACAATTCGCACCTAAGAAAAATTATAGAGAGACCAATGAACCTAACAGTAGTGTTTTTTTTACTGTGAGAAGAAGCCAGAGTAGAGTAAAAATAAACATACATATTAAAATCAAATACACCTTATAGACTTGATAAGGTTGCTTTGATTTTATTTGTAGTATCAAAGTCTAAGCAGGGTACGAAAACATGAATTCAAAATACTTAGACAAGTTGAGTATGTTGGAAGAACAGCCCATGTGTTTGGTTAATTAGTACAAAAATAATTGTAGTCTGGATCAAATAACATGACTGATGAGCGCTAATTGAAACCACGCACCAATAAATATGTATGTTCAGACAAGATGTTAATAATGCACGAGGTTAGGGAAACAATGATAAATAAAGCATGTAAAGAAAAAAGGAAGCAAAGAAAATAAACATTCTTGGAGCTTAAATGTGGAAAACAAAACATTTCTGGCAATGAAAACATTTTTTATTTTGTAGTCTCTGCAACAACTCATGGAACTAAATGTTTCTTCATTAGAAATAATGCTATAATGTGCCATGTTTATCTTTAACCATGAGGAAATGTGACAAAATTCTGAGAAATCGTGACTGTTCATAAGCATTAGGCATTAGGCAAAACATTTATTGTGATGATTATTTAGTGCATTTTAAGTTGGTTGTGTTTTAATTCAGTTCATTTAAACTGATTCATGTTTGTTGCTAAGATGCACCAGTCAAGAATCATGACAGTTACTTGTAGTTGCATAATTAAGTTGACACTGTTATTGCATTTCAAGTGATATTTGAGTGTTAGACTCTGGAGTTTAACTAAATTCTTTGCGGACCTAGACAAAATTTTAATTGGTAAACATAATAGCAAACCAAGGACCTGAAAACAATTCTCATAGGTGGGTTGTCATTATGAATGCTGATTAATTTGCTCTGCTGTGTCTGCTCTTTTATATATATAGATTACCTGCAAGGTGGTGGTGACCTTGTTCATGTACTTTCTGGCGACCAATTACTACTGGATTCTTGTGGAGGGTCTTTACCTGCACAGTCTCATTTTTATGACTTTTTTCTCAGACAAAAAGTATCTTTGGGGATTTACACTGATTGGATGGGGTGAGTTCTGATTCTTTTATATTGCACTTATGGGACTGACCAACACTAAGTAGTGGATGATTGTGAAGTGGAAAAGGAAAATGAAATGACTTTCAAGATATTTTACAAATAAAAAAAAATCTAAGAAATAAAAAGTATGTTTTGCATTTGTATTCTTATACCCTGAGTCAATACTTTCTAGATTGTTCTTACAGAACAACTGGGAGAGAAAAAAATCTCATGCATGAAGGTCACTAATTGCAAAATATTTTATTTTGATGTAAAAGAGTAAAGGGGACTGGATAGAAATGTTTGCCAGACTCTGTAGATTTTTACATTTTGGAATCCATGTAAATCAATGAGAAGTGTAAGTGCCCACATAATCGGTGCCCACATAAGGCATAAGTGCCTATAAGTGCCTGTGCCTTGGAGATAGTTGTAACATGAAAAAGAAAATTAAAATGTTTTTTTTGCAAGATACTGCACATTGTTACTAGTTCTAGACAGTAGACTTTTGATCAAAAAACTTCATTAGGTACAAAATGTCTGAGTTATTTATTTTTTTTCACATTTATGAAAAAAAGTTCAAAGCTGTAGGAAGCATTGTTGCACCGATTGATGATATTGATTCATGAATAAAAGTAAAAGCAGTGAATAATAGCTCTGTCTGAATGTGGGTTTTACAGTCCCTGCATTGTACACACTGTGCGTATAGATCACATAAGCACAGCGCATACAATGTGGATGCTGTCCTATCCAATTTCTACTCATACAGGATTGTCAAACATAGCAATTTGGACACTTTTCAGAATATGCTTACAAGAAAGCAAATTTGAATTGTTTGTAATTAATTTCCTAGGAGTACCAGCTGTGATTGTGACCATCTGGGCCACTGTGAGAGCCACGCTTGCTGACACAGAGTAAGTGATATGCATAATTAATGTCGCTATTATTCTTGCCAAATTTTTATATGGCAAGGCTGATGTTCATAGTTAATTAAAGCTGATGATTAATGATATTGAATCACGCCTCTTTTTATAGTTTAAGTATCTTTAAGTTTCTACATGTTCTATAGTCTGGTCAGCATTTTGGAAACCAATGTTTATATTGAACATTATTTAATGGGGTAAAGGTAAAAAAATGATTCACTTTTCACTACAGATACAGTACAACATATAATTACAAAATTGCTTATGATTTACATTTATTGTTCATTGCACATACCTTTTATATTGATTTACCCGTTATCATGAGCATTTACAATATTTAGTGAAAAGTGATGTTTTCGGTATTATTAGCAATTGATTTTGTTTGCCAAGGTCCAAACATGGTTCATAAGGCCATTAGGTTAATTTGGCATATAAATGTTTAATTTTGTCATGCCACAAATCTGGATTTACTATGAGAAAAGCTTGGGACGTTAATTAAGAAATCTTTGGCTGAATACTACATCCTTTGGCTAACAGATTTTCATGCTCCAACCCCCCACTTTTTGTTAAATGAATTAATTATTCTCAAACCCACTGATTACTTAGTGCAGGAAAACCTTTATGTTTTTGTTCATATTGCCTTGTTTAGATAGTATCTTAAAAACGTTTGAGACAATTGACATCCCAAAAATGATTAAAAGAAATAAATCAGTAAATGCAATTGATTAATTTATCTCAAACTGTTCTGGAGAACAGAGACTCTTTCATTGATGCTCTTTTAGGTCTGGTGTTGTGAAATAAAAATCTTTGGTCAAAATAATGAACTTTGCAAATATATTAGCCATTGGCCAGTCAAGGTACATTGAGACTTAAAAAAAGGGTCACTGTTTGAATGTCTGACATTTTCCATAATTTAATATCTATTATTAAATCTTTTTAAAAGCGACCCCAGCTAACATTGTGGACAAGAAAGTAATATATTACCACCCACTGTTCAGCTGTCTGAAAGAAGGTTATATAATTAAAAAAAAAAAAAAAATAGAAAAGAAAAGAAAAAAGAATAAGTCATTGACTAAAATTCACTTATTTTGGTCTCAACCCCTGCTGCTGAACAGTGAAATTTAAAGTCAACCTTTGAAGCTGACATGAAATAAATGGAGAGAAGTTATGATTCACCCTTAAAAAAATGACAATGGTAAGGTAACACATCAAGCCCGTCTGATAATTACCACCACCTGCTTTGAGCCGCTTTAGGACTGACTGACACTCTGTTCAGCACCTGCTGAGTGGAACTAGACCACATATTTTTCTTCTAAGTGGGTTGGAGTCCCAAAGATCTTTTCTGTTTTACGTTCCAGGTCTTTCTGAGCAGAAAAACAAAACACCCCTGCATGACATTTATAAGCTGTAAAACAGCACAGAGGCAGTATTGTGCCTAGATCAAGACGCACCAGTATCAAGCTGAAAGGAGCGGATTCAGAATCAATATATGAAATATTCAGTCATTTTAATTCCCAGTATGGACAAACTAGCAAATTCCTTAGCTCTTTGAATGACACAGAACAGGTTAGAGAGATGTACCTGAATCTCAGGAGGAATAAATCAGTTCAAGGGGGATTAAAGTCAGAACTCTAATATGAGTGCGTTGAAAAACATAATTAGTTTTCATATAACACTTGTGTCTAGAAGTGTTATAAATCTAGAGAGGATGGAGGACAAAAACAATGTCCTATTGAATGTCTATCTCACTCCTATTATGTTGTGAAACAATGTCAGATATCATTTATGACACTAAAGTGAAGCAGAGAGATTCTGAATCTGCTTACCCACTTAACCCTTCTTTAGCTTATTCCTGAACCCTTACCTACTCATCGTGTTGTTTATTTCTGCAGGTGTTGGGACTTAAGTGCAGGCAATTTGAAATGGATATATCAAGTGCCTATTTTGGTGGCGGTGGTGGTAAGTACATGCTTCCAGTTTGTGCTTCATTCCCATGGTGTGCAAGGAATTACACCACTTGACTGCACCTGTGGTCTAACAACTGTTGAATGAGGAAGAGCTTATTATGTTTCCAATTATACCTAATCCTAACATTATGTTTCTACTGTCTCTTCAGATTAATTTTATTTTATTTTTGAACATCATCAGAGTCTTGGCAACTAAACTACTAGAAACCAATGCTGGGAGATGTGACACCAGACAACAGTACAGGTATAGACAAGTCTTGGAAACATTTGATTCAGAATTTCTGAAGTTGTCCTTCTCAATTGGTTTATCATGACTTGTTTGCCAACATCAAGCCTTTTTCAATGGGAGCAGATGGGAATTTTATGGTTATAATCTTTAGTATGCCTAAAATGGAATCAAACATGTTTAAAAATGCTATTTTTTGTTTTACGTTGATAATTGCAAATATCACATCAGGATTACAGGATTACACATCAGGATTACTTTAGAAGAGCAAAAAGGAGGAGGTCCACGGTGAATTTATGGCAACAATAAAGCATTGTGCTTCATATAGTTGGAATATCTGGCCATATGTGGGATTTTGGTCATTTAATAGACATAATAATGTCTTTAAATGTCTTTCTTCATGTTTCTATCTGCTTATGTTTCATGCTCAGCAATGATAACAAATGTACTGGTGTAAGCAAAAGTGTGTCAGTAGCTATAATTACAAAAGGTTGCATTGTTTGTTCGTCTTTTTTTTTGCCTTGACTTGTTTTTGCTATTTTTAATGTAGTTGTTTTCTTTTTAAAATAATCTTCAGACTGTGAAATGTTCTGTTGCAGAAAGCTCTTGAAGTCTACGCTGGTGCTGATGCCACTGTTCGGCGTCCACTACATTATATTTCATGCCATGCCGTACACAGAGGTCTCTGGGATACCATGGTTGATACAGATGCACTACGAGATGCTTTTCAACTCCTTCCAGGTAAAAAAAAAAAAGACATTGGTGTAGAAATTCTGGAAATGCCATTTCATCGCTTTGGGAGCCTTTATTTGTCTAAAGAAATCAATTTGACCTGCCTGGGATTTGTCCGCAAGGTTTATGTTATCACCATTCAACAGCTACAGATTGTCAAACTGTTTTTCATTGTTTGGTTACTGATTTCTTAGAAGATCTTCATTAAGATAAAGAAAATGGCAGGGATAACTGATGACTGTGAATATCAAAGAAAATGTCAAATTACACAGCTTAAATGCCATATTAAACATGTGATCATTGATTAATTTTGTATAGTATTACCTAAAACCATTTTTTCCCCACTTTTTAGGGTTTCTTAGTTGCAATCATATACTGTTTTTGCAATGGGGAGGTAAGAACTCCAATAATTGTGCTTTGAAACATTCTTTTCAATGTCGATGACTGCAAACTTCTATAAATAAATCAATTATCCTTTAAGGTGCAAGCTGAGATCAAAAAGTCATGGAGCAGAAGAACCTTGGCCCTTGACTTCAAGAGAAAAGCTAGAAGCGGGAGTAATACTTACAGCTATGGACCGATGGTATCACACACCAGCGTAACCAATGTCACTGCCAGAGGACCGCTGGCCGTCCATCTCACCACAAGGCTAGGGCCGGTGCCTGTCGATGGCCACAGGAACCTTCCTGGGTATGTCAAGAACGGCTCAGTCTCAGAGAACTCTGTCCCTTCCTCAGGACAGGAACTTCACATACCTGAAGAGGAGCAGTCTGCACAAACACGGCCTATTGTGGAAGAGAAACCCACTCCTGTTGTAGAGGAGGAGAGGGAGACGGTCATGTGACCTCTAGAGGACAGCATATATAGCAATGAGAAGAGGAAAGACAAATTGTGAACACTCTGTGGATGATCTGAAGGAGGAAATTACATGAACCAAAAATATTGGCTCTTTTCCTCTGGCAAACTGAGCCAACACACTGAAAACTGAGGAGGCTCAAGGGAACATAAGAGTGTCTTGATTTTTCAAGCTTGGCTGAGAGATGAAGAAGGCAAGTTCTTAAAGGCAGATAGTTTTTGTCCTTCCATCCACCATATCCACCATCTGCCAAAGAGAATGTGTAAAAGCCTAAATCAGGGTGATGTTTCTGACTTTGACTTCATTACCATGACTGTTTATGTAGCTTTCAGTTCGCTTACAAGGAAAATATATATAAATTAAGCATAAGGTTGATAAGACATCAGCCTTACTCATTTACTGTACATTAAAGGTGGGAAACTTTTCTCAGCAAGGTTTAATATGAATAGAAAAAGTCATAAATGCTACAATTTGTAAAGCATCTGTTCTACTTTGTGGCATGGTCACATTTGTTCTCCATTGACTCACATCTGTGTCAGTATAAAAGGCAAGCTACTCAGGTAATTGAAGTCCTTTGTTATCACACACTTATTTTCATACTTTTCAAGTGGTGTTTTAGCAAATTCTGTATCTCCAGAATCTTCAATAGTCATAAGGTTTTGTCAATTTTGTTTTCTGTCTTTTAAGGGTTTTTTTTTTTACAGCTTGGGGTTTTTTTCAATACAAATTTCAGTCTAATTAGAAGAAATGTGAAGTATTGAAGTGAATCTACAAATTCCCGAATTCTCTGTTCAAAAACTATGGTTGCATTAGATCATGGAGCCAGTACTATCTAGGAACCTTCATTGAAATTTTTTGGTACTTTCCTTGAACTGACATTTTCAGGCATTTTCCTGCTGAGTAGTTTCTGGAATCAAGCTTTAATACAAAGTTGACTAATCTTTGGGTGCTTTCTGGGGACTTGCCAAGAACCTCCATGAACCTTACATATAGTGTTTTTTCTTTAAATATCCTAGAATTTACTTGTAAGTAAATATAAACAATATGTAACTTTCATAGTAGTTACCACCTACTTTCCATTACTTACAAGATATGTGCCGTGTTATAAATTGATGTACAATTTAATAAGATTTTAAATGAAATTATTGAGTATTTTTAGGAGCTTGACTGTATTGTGTGTTGACTCATAATGAGTACTTTCCTGACTTCAATGAATTTTCACAAACTGTAGCAGTGTATGTATATATTTTGGCATTATGGAAGAATGTTACTTGTCACAAATATGTTTTTTGAAAAGTCAATTAAAGTTTTATAAAAGTTTCAGAAAACCATCGGATAAGTTCCATGAACTTTAGATTAAATTCACCCGTAACCTCAATAAGAGCACGGTTTACATTGAGAACATATAACAAATGATTATAGGAATATCAAATGAGAATATTTCAAGTGGATTTTGGAGTAAAAGTAGGATATGAACAGTAATGTTTTGATTTCTTGTCATAAGGTTTTTATAATATTAGACTCAAATCAAAACCACAGATGGATTCAGAAAACCTTAATTTCCAGTGAAGTAAAAATTAAATCCATGAGATTATATTTCCCCACAATCCAAAGAGTGGCCTTTATCTTGGATACAAAAGGTCCACTAATGTGCTGCTTCATTTTGTTCACATTCAAGTTGCAGTGTTTACAGATCAAAAGTACATTCTAATTAAGAGCTAAATGTTGTTCCAAACATACAGTATATGTTTTGCAGCTGTTGTGTCGTATTTCTGCTAAACTGTTAGTTAAATGAATGTCGGAACTATACGGAAACTCTAAACAGAGATGGTAAATTTACTAACATGTGACAGATATTCATGGAGTCGGTTACTGACACATACCACAATACATTAAACTTGGTAATTAACTTGCATGGCTGACAGTGTAGGGCATGTGATGTATTATTGTATCAAAGAGAAAAGACATTAAAAATATAAAACTTCAACATATCTTTGTATTTATGTCCAATATTTATTTCCATTTGCCAAATTCTCCTAAAAAAGTGAAATTATGAAACATCCATGTGCCATTGATGTAAAATATATTGTTTTGAACTTAGAATCTGAAATCAATGACTATTAGATCAGATTTTACCTCTAAAATAAACTTTTGTGATGAGGGTTTATTTATACATGTTCAGGATACACCATCATTATATCCATATTTTAAACTGCAAACTCAAATTAGAACCTAATTTTATATTTTAATTTCTTAGTTTTTCAGTACTTTTGTCGATAAATCTATGATCACAATTGCTAAGAGGTTTAATGTATTTCAGTTCCTTTTGTTCATCTATTAAGAGACTTCTGTACTTCAGTCGTCGTTTTAGAAGGAAACAAAAACTGCAAAGTCTTACAAAGTCTGTAACAAAGGGAATTTACTTTTTTTTTAAAAAATAAAGTCTTAATCTTAAAATAATGGCAATGTGCAATGGTAAATATCAATAGTGGAACAATTCATTGTCGGGACGGGAGCGGGGCTAATGACCGGGCCCCTACGTACCTTTAGCAGGAATGTCAGCAGGAGGAAGGGGAGCGTAGACGGGACAGAACGTATTTGTTTGTCTCTTCTACCCAGAAGAGACTACCCCAGGCCCCCCATAGTTCTGTGTCTGGTAACCATTATAAAAACTATTCAAAAGGACAAAATAAAAAAGAAACATTGAAAAAAGTGTCCTTTTTGCAGTATTTTTTAGATACTGCAAAAAGCTTTTGTTTTTGGGCTGAAGGGTAGTCAAAACGTATGTATTTTTTTATACCAAACATGTTAAAATATCTTATGATAAAATGTCTTACCATATTTAGAGAAACATAATATTCTTGGAATTTACAGAAGTATACACAACACCACCAGCATTGCAGAAATTTAGAAATTACTCCATGTCACTTCTTTAATACAGACATCTTCCACCTGTCTACTTACTTTATCTGTCACAACTACAACACAAGATTAGGAAATCCAATACACCTTAAGCAATGGGACAAAAAATATAGGCTTCTATGTTAGTGAATATATCTTGCAGAAAATATACAGTATAAACTATTTGAATATTGTTTAAATGCCTTATGTAATAAGGTAAGTCAGAATCGGAGTACTTTTACAAAGAAATGCTTGCAATTTTTTATTTTAGCACTTTATTTTCCCTTTTATTTTTTTACAATTTTGTTCTGATATTTTTCCATACAAAGATTGTCTTTCAGAATTTTGAGGCCAATTATTGAGCTAATGTTTTGTTTATATACCTCTCCTGGAAGTAAAAAGTGTGTTTCATGTCATTTATTTATGTTGAAATGTACTCAGTGGAAGTTGTATTTAGTCTCAAGGCTTTGTGTAAAACTGTAGTATATTGGCAGTATATGGTTGAATACATCTCTCCCTCTCTTCAGTACTCTGTAATTAAGGCTTTTGTATATGTCAGTGTAAATATTCTAAAAAATGGTTTCTAATCTCTTATGTTCATCAATCAGTAAATTGTAAGACAATAAATCTGTAATTTCATTTTTTTTTGCTGCCTTTCCTTGATTTCCACTCAAAAAAGTAAGACAGTGTCTGTCATGGATTTAAGTTTACTTTTAATAGAATGTACAAACTTTATTTTACAAAAGTATAGTTTTTTGCTGAGTGAAATATAAAACAGTTATCTTTTTCTTTAAGAGGGATCACAATTCACTTTTGTGATTTTCTGCCTCCCCCTTTAGCACCTCCTTTGCCTCCTTTTTCATCCTTCTCTCCTTTGTCGCTCTTCTTGCCTTTTCCTTCACCACCTTCTTTTTTGGATGCTCCTTTCTCCCCCTTCTCTCCCTTTTCACCCTTCTTTTTTGTAGAAGCCTCATTGTCATCCTCTTTCCCTTCTTTGGCACTCTTGTCTTTCTTTCCCTCCTTGCTCTTCTTTTCTCCTTTTTCACCATCCACTTTCCCGGACACTGTTGGAACCTCAGTTTTTTCTTCTGGTTTTGCAGCTGCAAAAAAGTAAGAGAAAAGGGTCAGGACTTTTAAGCAGCAATCGGCTCTTCCTAGATATTTCTACAAACAGTTGTATTGACTCCTTTCTTGAAGAACAGACACAAAATGCCTTATATGGCTCAATAAGAACCCAATAATGCATAAAAAACACCTGTCCATATACTTCTCTTGGACTAATAACACAACATTTCTGTGTACATTTTTACTTCTTCTGCAGAAAAGCCAGAACAGTAGCTTCTAACCAGCCTGAGGCACAATCAAGAGAATCCTGACCAGCTGTATCACTGTAGTCCCCTGTGTTTTGCAGCAAGACCCTCTAAGCAGGTGGAAGGTCTTGCGGAGGCTTTTCACATGAGTTGGAAAGCCTTTAGTATTGTAGGAGATGCTACTGTCCTCACTGGTTTTCACTCTGCTGCCATCTGGAAAAAGAGTGCAGTTTCCGGGCCAAAGAGGATGTACAAAGTACAATTCTTTTTTAAATGTGCAAGATTTCCCCCTCTGAATATTTTTTTTCTGCATTGTCTGTGTATCTTTGTCCTAGTGTGGTAAACAGAGGATCCGGCAAGTGTGCCAACAAGTGAGAATGGCAAATTAGAAGATAAATAGCTAAATAAGAAAATTACAAATTAGTGATCATTTTGATAAAATATTTAACTTAAAGTTTTGGAACAACAACTCCAGGCCTTTCTACTAATATGTTCTATAATAAAAAAATGCGTTTTAAAGACTGTTGCATTAAAATAATTTAATTTTTGTAATTTTTTGCCTTTATATTTACTTAAAATATTAATCTTCCAACATGTAAAGCATCAATTTATCAGAATTATTAAAAGATGAATCTGCCTCCTAAAAGAGCTGAATTTGTTCAGGCATTTTGCGTGACATTAGGGAATTTCATTTATATTTTAGCTACAAAAGGTAGTTAAAATAAATTTCTGTCTTTAAAATCAAATCTCCTTTTGTTTCCCTGACTTAGGTGTTATACTGCGGCAAATATATCTGCATGAACAAGATGTTAAGAGCTATGTACAAATCACCATAAAAAGAAGATGCAATCAGATATCCAGATCCAATTTAGCAAGGAAATATCAGTAGTATATGTATATAGCTTAAAGAAAGGAGCTTTTACTCATGCAGCTATGGTGATAAATTCCACTTGATCAGTCCAAAGGTTCACAGGAAGCAATTTTGTTACTCAGCAACAGCTTTTAAAAACTTTGACTGCTACTCTAATTGGGGCTATGTTAAGTCTGACATGTTTTCTCTTTCTTTTGTAAACTGTCAGTCTATTTTTTTGCCATCTCATTGATTAAAATGTGGTTGACTTTATATTAAATTGAAGCAGAAATGAAACCTTTATGTTTTTTTTCTCTTTTTCTACTAATTTGTCGTTACAAAATGACACTACTGTATGGAATAATTTACCACATATAATACAGTGATGTCTCCAGATTTATATGGAATTACAAACCTTCTACTTGGAAATAAGTAGGTATAAGTGGAGGTGAAAGTAGAGAAATGAAGAATACACACACAAAACTCTATAAAATTCTTTATTCAGTGGGGAACATTTTGGATAAGGAGGGAAGATGGAAGGTAGTTAAAGACTAAGCCTTGTGACTTCCAGCATATTTTTCCCTACTCACTGACTATATGTAAGATATAATGTCTCTGAAAGAGGAGAAGCTCATTATTTTTCTTACTTGACTCTACTGTCCCAGATATGTTTCTCCTCTTGGCACGTTTGAATATATGGCGGTATAGAGACCATCAATCTGTAGAAGGTTTTGAGATCAATGTCGCAGGCCAGTTTATACTCTTCACGACATCTAGGCCCAGTATTTATACAAGCATACATTTCTCTTGACTTTTTCTCCTTAGAAAAGCAGTCAGGATTCCCATGGTAAAATCATAGGCAAAGATAAATAAATTCCAGGTTTTAGAGAGATGCCAACTCCTCAGTTTTCAACACCAACAAGAACTCTTAAAGTTCTTCAGTCTGAAAATTAAAAATGAAATGCTCTCAATAAGCCAATAGAACTCTAGGATTACATCAAACTATTTTGAACTCCTTTATAAGTGTTAGTATACTTGCCAAAAAGAGATTGGCATAGTTCTTTGTCATTCTCAAAAAACGACCAGAAAAAAATATAAAACATATATATTTTTTTTTTCATTAAAGAATCTATGGCATGGCCAAAATTTTGGCATCCAGTGTTTATTTATTTAAAAAAAGGTCTCTGTAACATAATCACAAATTTCTTCTCACTGTGAGATAGATACTGCTTCACATTCAGTGACGCTATTTTCAGCATGTATTACGAGTTCTTCCGGAATGTCAGATGCTGTTACCGATTTAATGTCAGGCACACCATCATCTCGACATAATCCGGAAGGAGATGCATAAATTTACATATTTGTTTAGCTTATTTTGCTGCCTTCCTGTCATTCAGAGGTAAACATTGGAGCAAAGTTTATCATACAGAACAAGTGATAACTCCATGTTCATTTTCAACATTTCATTATGGATACTGTCCCTCCTCTTATCCCAGTGACATGGATAATTAGCCGGATAGTGCCACGGATGAGTATCCACATGCTGACATCAGAAACTAAAGCAATGTGGAGCAACAGCAACTTCATCATGTTCTTTTTATTCTCTGATAGCCATATTATTTCAAACATGCATCATGGGAAAAACACTTAAGCGTGTAATTGCTCTATATCAATTACACATTACTCAACGAATGCATTTCCGTGACTACAAAGAAGATGGAGCAGAATCAGCAGAGAAGATAAGATTCTTCTGACACATTAAAAGTAACAAATAGAAATGGCACCTGAACTAAAAACACAGATGTAAAAGAACAATCATTATAACAGCAGAGTCCAAACTATTTATTTTATTCAAATCTAATCCCAGTTAGGAATATTGATTGGGGTGATACAAATAAACAGGAGGAGGAACAAACACCATCCTACAACATTTAACACAAAGCATGCCACATACATGGCAAGTCAATCAGGTTATTTTCATTGCATTTGACTGTTTCAAAATTAATTTACAAAAATATCATGCAAACATTGAAAAATTTCCCAACTCAACCTAGAGGTACTTTTTGAGATGCTCTACGAGACAAAACCTGGGGTATTTTGTTCCCCAGGCTCTTGGGGTTTTAGACATGCTTATATGTGTAAATCAAGTGGGATACTTTACTTGCTGTTGCTGCTGAAGTTGGAATTTCATCAGCAACTTCAGGTATGGTGCCAACTTAAATAGCTTTTTGTGTTCTTTTGGAAACCTTTGACACATTTGATCATATTTTATTCAGAATCTGAAATACTGTGATTTGATCTTATCATTTGAGATCATTTTAAAACAAACTTTGAGAATATGCAACCTTTATAATAATTAAAAAAAAACACTAAAGAAGCATTTTGGATACTTTTTTGACATTGAGAAAAATATCAATAACAATTTTGACTAGCCAGACCTGGACCTCATTATTCTGCACTAATTACAGATTGAAACACGGCTTGTAATATGTAATGTTTTATTCACAAGTTGGAGAAGAATGGACATTTACATTTCTAAAAAATTCTGCTGAAATATCTGTCGATATACAGAGAGGTGGAAATGGATTTACCACCTTTCAAATTTATTCTGTTTGTGCTTTTTTGCCAATATATTTTCATTAAAACAAGTTTTTTTTATTACAAGAAACAGTATTTGAATGATTTTCATTGTGATTAAAGAACAATGACTATTCAAATCAATCTATTCTTGTGCAAGAAAGTTACAACCCTCTTTCTTAAATTTCTGGTTTCTGCCACACCTTCAGAAACTAGAAATCACCTAAATCCTATCTGACAAGTTGAAGACCTCCAACATCAACACAACATTTAACAAGTTTAGAAAAATGTGAAAAAATAAAGCCATTGGTATCCAAAATGTTTTTTGAGACTTGGATGTCTTAAATAAAAGCCAAAATAAAAGTTTTAGAATGACCTAATCAAAGTCTAAAGTTCAGTCCAAATGGAATGCTGAAACCAATCAGAATTGGTTGTTTATCCTTGAAAAACCACTTATTGGTTAAAACCAATTTGCAAAAAGAGAGTTGGCACAAATGTTTCTACAGTGATGTAAAAAACTCTGTTATCTCAAACACCTTATGGCAGTCGTTACCATACAGAATGGCAGGAACATGTTATTAGTATTAGATGTTATAAGGGTAATTACTTTTTACATATTGGCTTATATAGCTTCTTCATTTAATGAATTAAACCCTTTCCAAGCCACAAATTGTACCACAGTCACATTTGCCTTAGGTTAAAAAGTGGTAGGAGTTTTTTTTTTTTTTTTACCAACTTGTACATATATAACATACACACTCCCAAATGCACACCTAGTATGGTGAAATCCATAACTGTCAAGCTGTTCTAACCAAATCTTATTGTAAAAGCAGCACCATGTGTACTTAGTAGTTTCATTAAAGTTTCATTAAAGAGGACATCACTACTGAGCACAGCCTGAAAATTTTCAGCAAAGCCTGAAGATTTTATGCTTTCTTTTCTGGCAGCATTTTGGAAGTGATACTTTAGTCAAGCTAAACAAGGGATTGATTTAGCTTTTGCCACCAGCAGTTTTTAACGAAGATTCAGCAAGGGCTGAGTTGGGATGCGGAATAAAAGCATTTTGGATAAATGGATGAAGGATGCTTTTAGAGTGGCTCCTACTGTAAACACTACACTTTGCAAAGCAATTGAGCCAAAGAGGAATGGCTGAAGGAAGATAAGAGTAGAAGAGCAGGAGAAAAAAAAACAACATCATCCCAGCTCTGGCAAAGACAGAGCACTAGGGTGGTTCTCGTTGACAATAACCCCAGAGAGAGGGCTGCTGTTAGGGTTTTGAGTCTGGACCTGCTCAGACACTGTCTGCAGTGCAGAGGCATCTGGGGTCGCTGGAGGAAAAGGAGGAAGAGAAGACAAGAGAAAAGGAGAGGAAAAGTGGAGATTATAGGAGCAGAATTTTACGAGACGAATATAAAAATGAAGAAAAAATATGATTTAAGAGGACAGTCTGAAATAAAAGAGTTGTTAAACAGAAAGTGTGTTTGAGACAATAATGAGTTTTCTGGATTTTAATTTAAATTTAGTGTTCACTACTATTCTCTGTAAATTGCAGGTAGACAGAAACAAATCAATTTCAGTCATGAACTGCATTGAATAAAAACCACCGCGGATACAAATGTGCAAACAGCCTCTGAGAAAGGTTGTTTCTCCTATCTGTTTTTCTCCCATGTCACAAGGGGTTGAATTTTTAGCTTAAGAAGTATGGCACAGAAGGGAAATTAAACTGCTAATGTCAACTTCAGAGCTAAAGCCTGCTGTTGCTTTTATTACCAAAGCACTTCTGTCATCTGAAGATTCAAATGGTATTACAGAGAGGTACTTACATCCTGGGATCTCAGTCAGCTCATTCAGCGGTGGCACTGTCTCTAATGTGTTGGCATATTTTTTGGCAGCTAGTCTTTGTGCATGCCGCGCCTCAATTTCCTTTTTTGTCCGTGGGATACGGCATTTGAAAATACAGCACAGAGTAATAACTGAAAGAAAGACAAAAAATAAAAGGACATGGTGAGTTTAAATTATTAAAACCTCTTGTTCATCAGGAAAGTGCAGCACGTTGCACTTAGGAGTAAGATAGCTATTACACATCCTGGAGAGACGTGAGTTACGGCTTCTTCCTTTAAAACAGAATAAAGAGAATCTGTGCTTTCTATGGAAGCTGAACTACAATGAGCAACAGGAGCAAATGCACAGCAAAGAGCAAGATACACTGCAAAATGAATTAAGCTAACTCCAAAACACACATAACCCAACAAATCTGGCAATCACAGAACACAGAACTAAAAACCTACCAAAAAAATAAATAAATGCAAAAGAATACTGCTACAATCACAATTCACTCCACAAAGTAGAACAGCTTCAGACCACCTGGAGGAGTCTGTAATAAGTAATACTATTACATATGTTGCTGTAATAATATTCCAAAAGAATATTTGAAAAAGACAAAGTATAATGCAGCTTTTCTTCTTTCTTCCATCTTTCTTCTGGACATCCTGTTAAATCATGAAATCTTATCTTTACCGAGAGTCCAGTCGCATATGACTTGGTGGTCAACTCTCACTAGTGGTCTGGAATACATGGAGTGAGTTTGCATCCTTTGTTTTTTTTCTATTTGCAGCATGTTTCCTTTTGCTTCTATTCCTCGTGGTTGCGGAAATGTGTCTATTTTTTTTCTTTTCTATTTGATTTAGTGGTTTTTGACTTTTGTTTCTCTTTTCTGTGTTTGCAGTATATTTGCTGCCTTTGTTTTTTGTGTTTGTGTGTTTTGGGGTTTGCAATATCAATGTGTTTGCAGAAGGTTTTGCCATCTGCTGTCTGTTTGCACATCAACCACTGTACTAGTTATCGTCCCGGTCTTCTTCAGTCAGACTGCCTCCTGAAGAATTAGATTTCAGCTGTTCACAGTTTCCTCTATTTGTTTTGACCTTTAAATCTGGAAACTATGCTTCTGATCATCTCTCCGAGACTTTATTTTGTTCTCGTTTTTTCATGCTTTTTCCTGCTTGTGCAAATCAATAATCTGTTCTCTGAACTCTCACATAGTTTTTGTGTGATACGGGGAATCTTCCTATCTCAACCACACAAATGAAACTCTTATATGGTCACATCAGGTAAACTTGAGACCATACAACCTTCCCAAACACCTTCCATTTATAAAGAATTTCATTGTATAAGTTTCAGACTGTTGTCACTAAAAGTTGAAATTGGATCAAATCCTTGCATTTTTGTTGTGCTTTACTATAAAAGCAATTTTTTAGTCAACATTTGAACAATTCTGAGTTTCCCAAATAAATCAAATTCGAAGGAAGGGTTACATAATGGTGTGTGTGCATGGTTGTTTGTCCTGTGTGTCTCTGGGTTGCCCCCCGACCCCACTAAGGGACAAGGGTGTAAAGAAAATGGATGGATGGATGGATGGATGGATGGATGGATGGATGGATGGATGGATGGATGGATGGATGGATGGATGGATGGGTTACATAATGGTAGATGTCTTGTAGTCATGGACGTTGACAAAGACACACTTACCAATAGCCAACACAAACACTGAAAAGATTCCAATGACCTGCCATAATCTCAGTCCCCAGAAAACGACAGTCTCTGAGTTGACAGGGTCCGGCTTCTTCGGGGGCGGTGTGGGTAAAAGCTATAAGCAAATGACAAAACAAACAAATTTTTCACACAAACCAGAATTTTGCCAATATAATGTGTAGTATTATATATGTCTCTAATAAAGATCTCTTGTAATAGTACTTTGCTGCTAGGCAATTTGCTACAGATGTGTGTAGAAGGCATTTTGAAACATTTATTTCACCACTGACCTCTATAACTGGAGCTTGGGAAAGAACAATTATACGTTCTCCCAAAAGGATATGTTGTCTGTGCTACCAAACCCCACAGAGCATCGCCCCCCTCTGAAAAAACCATCAAGAAAATGTTTCCCTGCCTGCTGTTTATTGATCACTTGACTGCATGTGGAAACTCTACACTTTAATCTATGAATCACCAAGTAATTGATCTAAAAATAGGCCATTGTTCTGTTTGCTACAATTACTGAAAACACTGCAAGGCAATAAAAAAGAAAGAAAAGAGAAGCTGGATGTGGACACAGAATTAAAACAACACATTAGAGCTTTTTTCTTGTTAAAGCCAAATTATTTCAGATCTTTATCTTTTGTAAGTTCTACCTAAGTTTAATGTAAATTCCAAAGTAGAGTTAATAACTTCACTGAACTATGTTGTTCCTATCGGTAGTATCTGTCAGAACACCAGGTTTTGGTGTGTTGCCACAAAGTCAGACAGAGTTACACATTTTCACAGGTTTTAAATATTTCATATCATCAAAGCTGATTGTTGCTTTAAATTACAATTGCTGTAACTCAGTCAGTGGAAACACTTCAATGCAGAGCCGTTTGTTTCTCTACAATGCAGATGCAGATGTGACACACACATCACATTTAAATCCCCAAGGTCAGACGTTAATATATTTTCCTCCAGCATCACCCGGTGCTCAGATAGATTCATTTATCTTTCCATCAACTCCCCCCATTGTTGCCTGTCCCTGCGCAGCATCAGCCCAGAAGATGATGCTGTCACTACCATGTTCCACTGGAACATGGAATGTATGCTATGCTATAATAGTTTTCCTCAACACAGAAAGCTTTCTATGTTGACCAAAAAGTTACATTCTGGGTATCAACCTGGTTGGCAAATCTTCAGAACAAGACTTATGAAGAAGTTTCATAAGTCTTTAAACTTCTCATGGCTTCCTTTCAATAATGACTTTCTTTATGTCATAGGTGGTGTGTATGAGGTGAGAAAACTGGGTATGCATTTGAAAACTTTCAATTTTAATTCCTCTTCTTCATGTACATTATAGGCTACTGTGCAACAAGCTAAGTAAGATTTTACAACATATATTTATTAAGCATTTCAAGTATTTTACCACAACCATGAGCTTCAGTCATTTCACTTTCAAAGCTCAAAAGGCAGCATGTGAGCAGCCACAGGGACTCCCTCTAGAGGTTTCTGGCATTTTCTCTTATCTCTAATGAAAAACCTGTTCGCACCACATTAAACTTGAAATATTATGCATAACAGTTCAAGGCATAGCCTTTTGATAAATGAAAATATGTTATATGTGGCATTTTGTGTACATGAAAAAAGAGTGCTTTCCTCCAACAGAAAAGTCAAGAATACTTAACATACACAAACATATAAACTTACCTTTTAATCTAATTTCTAATACTTGAGTCATGGTTGTTTTGATTTTCCATGAGGACCCTTTTTGGCAATTACATCATCTGACTTGTCTTAGAGGCTATAACGTTGCTTTTGTCTGTAAAGTAGCTCATTCCCTCTTATGTTTGTGCTGTTTTTACACAAACTGCTCAGTTTCTAAATCATTTCTTATGACCTTTCAGTTGTTTTTTTATGTCAGACCGGAATGAAAATCAACGTATCATTCTTCTATCCAACCTGACCTCCAAAGTAACAGTTAAAACCAATACTTGTCACAACAGCTCTGCTTAGTTTTTCACACCAGCTCATGCAGTCATGCTTTTTTCTATTTTCCCTCAAAACCAGCCAATCTCAGTAAGAAGACAAACAAGTCGGGCACCCAATCGAGTGACATAAATTACGTTTATGGATGCTTTGTTACGCAACTATACACCTGCGCCTATATCCGTGAAGACTAGGTTGGAGGACATGGCGTGCCTTCAGGCTCTTACCTCAGGATCCGGGACCTGGGAGAGCACAGAGGACAGGCACTGAGACAGCAGCAGAGTTCTCCATCCCCACAGGAGGAGCTGAGTCTGAGCTCCAGACTGTTCCCCGACCATTCTCTCCCTCTGGTTCTCCCTGCAGCCAGCCTGCCCCCTCTTCCCCCTTCTTCCTCCTGTTCTCTCTTCTTCTTTCTCTGTCTGCCTGCCTGCTTACACTGGCGCCGTTTACAGGACGGGACCACAATGGCCCTTTAGTGATTGACAGTGAGAATGATACTGATGGTCATCCACTGCTGTTTCTGTTGGCTTCCCACCACAACACAATCCGGACCAAAAAGCCACAGAGTGATTCCCTCGGCAGCCAGCTGAAAACTACTCCGGTACAATGCAGGGAGCCAGTCTTGCAGTTAGGGGACATTAATTAATTAGCAGTGCTGGTGTAGTTTACAGCCAGCTCACCCAACTGAGGACAGGCAGTTAACTAAGCGAGGGGGATGGGCTGCTCAGTTGGCCATGATGAGATCGACTTATTCAGGTAAAGCGAAGCGAATGGCTGTGAGTCATCACTTTTACAGCCTAAGAAGGTTGTAGAGTGAAAATCCCCACAGCCTCATCCTTTCAGAGTGGCAAAGTATGATAAGCTGAGCAGCTGCTGACTCCAATGTTTTCAACAGGCGCTTGTCCAAGTAAAGTAAAAAGAAATGAAGAGTAACTGTTACAACATTGGCATAGACTGCAGTGACTTGTTTTTTGTTTTTTTCAGTTTAGTGAAAATATTTTTGCCTGGTTGACTCTGATGTTTTTTTTTATTATTACAAGTACAAGAATCAATTTCATTAATGAAAAAAATCCTCAAATGTAGTGAATTTAATGTTGTTGACAACATTTTCAGCTTTTGTTTGAAAATACATAATGATGTTGGCAGTCGTTGCTTGAGACGTTTCTTTTTTTATTATATAGCATACAGAACAACAATGGATGCGTGTTTTTCTTCATAAAAATGGGAACAACTAAAACACTGACATGCAAAATTATTACTGGCATACATACTTTACGCAATATACCACATTGCTACTTAAAGAGCATAGGCATTTTGGGGGATTTTATGTGACAAACCAACATAAAGTCATGCATATCAAAATGCTTTATGCTTTTCATATTGCCTCACATCTAAAAATATAAAATGTGTTACATATATTTGTATTTAATGCCCATTTACTGTTATGTCTCTAAATTAGACCAAATGTAACCAGCTGACTGTCATCAGGACAACTCCAATTTGCACACTTCACAAATCTGATTTTTATGAAAAGCAAGAAAGTCCCTGATGAAAGAAAGTTTTTTATTATTTTTTTTTCAGTTCACCAAAAACATGCACACAAGAACATAGCAAATAAGGTACTGCTGTCAGATATATCTAAAATTGAACTTTTTAGCTTGCTAATATATCAACCATGCAATGAAACATGGTGGTAGCAGCATTATACTTGGGGATTTGTTTCAGTTGATCATAGCTTTTGTGAAAGTGGTTGCACTGACATTCAGAATAATCTTGGAAAAAAACCTGTTCAGGTTTCAGTCTCAGTCTCAAACTTGCCTAACATTTTTTACTAGCCAAAGAGTCTTTTTTTTAGAATATTTGTTTTTATAACATTATATTTTCTCCAATTTAAAGAATCCAAGAAACTTCACGGAACTTCACTTTCAAGTCGGACAACGACCATGGAAAATCTTTCAGAGTCAAAATAAAATAGTTGAGATCAGAGCTGGTCAGAGATAAATTAGAGAAAATATGATGTTATAAAAACAAATATCATAAGAAGATTTTTTGGCCAATAAGAAAATTGTCAGTAAAGTGTGGAACTGACTCCCAAAACCTGAATGTAGTACTGCAAAACTAAAGGACCTCATTGTCACAAATTCAGAGGATGTTAGAGTTAAAGGTAGAATTCTTCCTGAAGCTATTTCTTAATCCAGTGACATAAATATGGTCATGTAAGTGTGAATCAAAGTGTGCACCTGAGCTTAGGTCTGGTGACCACAACGATCACAGCCTGTGATTGACGTCCTTTTCATGTTCATCAAAAGAATCCTTGACCTTTTAATTACAAAAGATGAAGGTATTGTCATCCTGAACGAGGCCATATCCATCAAGGGAAAAATGTTTCATAACAGGATAACAGTAGTGATTCAAATTTTCAGCGACTTTTTCCGCTGAGGGGACAAGCGGATCAAAACCAGTTCTGCAAAACAGAGTTATCCTCAGAGCCACCAGCTCATTTTTTGCCTCTGATATTTTATTAAAACTGACACATCCTGTATATTATATTCAGAAGATCAGTGGGTTTCACTCATGGCCACACTATACATTTAAAAGGGCTATAACATTATAAAATGTGATTCAAGTAAAATAATATAAACAGCAACAACAACAACAACAACAACAACAATAATAATAATAATAATAATAATAATAATAATAATAATAATAATAATAATAATAATAATAATAATAATAATAATAAAGTATTCACCTAAGCCAATATTTTTGTGAATAAATTACTGTGTAGTGAACACAAGCTCCCAGATTTGACCTTTCACAAACATTTTATTGTCTTCTAAACCTCTGGATGATTGTGTGTAGTGACGTGGATTCCACTGAAAGAATATTTTGCACAATTTATTTTTGACCAAATCAGTCGAAAATTTTTAATTGTAACAATTGTTTTTGTGTGTTATAAAATTTCTATTACCAAATCAAATTTCTGTTAGTTTGTCCTCTGCTTCTTCATGGACTCAGTCTCTCTGTGACTTTCTACACAGTCAGAGCATTTTTCTGAACTCATCAACATCCAGAGAAAGCCTCCGCATTACTGATATTATCCAATCACGAGAATTTTGTTCAATATTTATTGAGTCTTCCAATACAGGTAAGATGTTACCTGTTCATTATCTTTCTAGACAGCACCAGTTTATAGATCCCAAACCATGACATTTTTTACGCTTTTTTGTCACTGTTATTTTGGCCCACTGAATCTTGAGAACAAAATCAGTCCACAGTTGTTGCTCTGTTTTCAGTGCAGAAGGTTTCAAACTGTGTCGGTGGGAAATTTGCTGCTGAGCCCACAGTGTGAGGTTGATTTGTTGCTTTCACTGCAAGCACATTCCTCCTGAGTGTTGACATTAGACACAAAGAGGAGATGAGAAAATAAAGATGGTAAAAGCCCCTTCAGGACACAGGCAGAAGCAATGTAAAATATTGATTAAAAGTGAACTTTTTATGAGCCACAAATATTATTATTATAAAATATAATATATTCCATCATAGTTTAAACACACATTCTCTTATGTATTTTCTTTTTAAAAAGCAATGTTTACAGTGTTGTACAATCAATTACAACACAGGGGAACATTTTACTTGAAGATCCCTGAGATTGCTTACTCAGAATACATAACTCATTTTTCAAAGGTTATCCTGTCAAAGGCAATGTAAAGTAGAGCCAAGATGACAACAAAAACATCTTAAAGATGCACAGTTAATACTCAAAAAACCTCTGAGTAAGTGCTTTATCTCAGCCTGCAAATGTTTACCGTAGCCAGTCGAGTTACCTTTTTTCATGATGTGAATTTTTATTTAGCAGATTATGGGTATTTTGGCTTACAGTTTTTCTTTTTCTATTTTACGATCTTGTAATATTATTGTCTTTGTTTCACACCATAATTTTATTTCCATATTTTGTTCCTCCTGCTTTCAGTTGTCACAAATATAAAACAAACTCTGGCTTTCTTTTCTTAGGCCCCTCTTGTTAGTGTTTATTTCCATGTAGAATTTTGTTCATATTTCTGTCAGCTATTGCATTATTCTGTCTTACTCTTTTATTTTTATTTGTGTAAAGAAAAGTTGATTTGCTCCACAGTCTTGCCAAACTCTGTCATCCTACCTAGAGGTTTGTATCCCCACCTTCTGAGATGCTCAAAGTGAATGAATAGACTTTTTGCTGTATTCTTGCCTTTCTAGCATGTGTTGCCTTTTCAAAGTTCCTCCTCACATTTTCTTATAATATCTTGGTCGGGAAGTGACAAAGCTAGAGCAAAACTTCTGTCCTTTTATGTTATTTTTATTGTTCAGTGTGGAGCTTCAGCTCTAATATGCATGAACGAATCAAAACAAAACTGTATGTTTTGTGATAAGAGAAAGGCATTATAAATTGACATTAAGCTCAAAAAAGTAAACTTTAAATAACATCCCCTTCCTCCCTTTAAGCTCACTTCAACAGTTATTTCTTATATCTTCATTGGACGGCTTTTCGGTTTTATCTCTCTATTTTTATCCCTCAAGCATCATCTCACTCCCAAAGAATATTTTACAACCCAATGAAACCTGATCATTCCTGTCTCTGCTTATTAAAATATGTAATGTGTATCAGGGACCAAAGCCGAAGGGATTTTGGGAATAATTATTAAACCATTGTCCCAGACTGACAGAAACGGCTCCTGGCTATGTAGTTGTGATTCTTGTGTCCAATTAAAATTATATTTTTGAAATAACTGAGACTCTGCTGTAAACGTCTTCATATTCTTCGTAATGCAACAGTCAGTAAATGTGTGTACTACATGGATTTATAAGTAACAGATAAATCTTTGTAATGTTTTAAAAGACAAGTCAGACATGTAAAATACATGACCAGTGCTGCTCCTCTTGTTCTCACTAAAACTAGAAAAGAGAACATCACTCAGATTCTGAAGTCCTTACACTGGCTCCCGATAGATCAGCACACAGAATATATACACAGAATATAACATATTGTTGTTAGTTTAAAAACCACTGAATAATAAGCATCAAAAATACATGAAAGTTTGCACTTTATATCCCCAGAATCAGCATGAGGAGCAGTATGCAGTTGTTATTCTCCTCTTATCTTGAAATAACTTCTAGAAAACTGCAAAAATCCTGAAACACTTTAATGTTAGGCTTTTATCATTTTTGTCTAGAGCTGCCTTTGATTAGCAAAAACAAGAACATCATTAATTGTAGTCTGCATTCCAACTTGTCCTTAAATTTCTTTAGTTTCCCACTGCTATGTAATGTTTCTTGCCGGTTTGATGTTTTGGGTTTTCATCATGTAAAGCACTTTTGAATTCTCTTCTTCTTCTCATACAAACACACATGCACTGCCTTATACTGGAAACCTTTTAAACTGTAATGAAATAGTTTAGTCATATAAGAAAAATACTAAACCAGCTTGGATAAGTATGGATCTACTTTAATAACTCATTAACTAATTTGAGATGTTGAAAAATCTTGCAAAAAACAAACAAAAAACTAGTAAACTAAGCCACTGCAGGGTTAGCACAAACTCCTGATTTATACAGGATATAACCTTTTGTAGTAAAAGAGTTGATCAAGAATTAGCTTACTTCTAAACTTGCCCCTACTGTTTCTGAATACCGAAGTCAATAGAATTTCAATTTGTTTCAATTTTACAACTGCAGTAAAATTCAAAAGAACAGATGAAAGTCGCCACTGAAACAGATTTACTTCTTGAGGTGATGGAAAATTTAAGGTGTCTAGTAATTTTGTACCAATTCTCTAATTCTGTCTCTTCACATCTTTCTGATGGAGCAACAGCATCAAGGTAGTGATTCAAAGAAACTATCTCTGTAGGGAGCCCCCCTGGAAACCTCTTGAGTTGATTGTGATGGGAAAATTGTTCTGCCAGTTTCTCTACATGATTGCCTCCTTTTTCTCTCTCTGCCTAAAGGCCAGCAACATTCTCTCTCTGTGCAATTTGAGCATTGATTTAAGCATAAGATTTGTTCACTCCAAATAAAAAACAAATAGTCTTTGTACCAAGTGCCTATTTAATAGATTTATTTGTGTGGTTGAAAAGGGTTTCTCCCAACGTTCTTTGTCAAGTGATTCTTTTTTTTTTGTCAAAATTACATTGAAATGACTGTTTCATCTCTGAGGTTACAATACAGAAAGTCAACCTGCATGTCCATTTTCTAACTTAGGAAGGTAGAAGTCGTCTGTGTGTATGACAGTTCCGGTCCACATGTCAGTCTGCTGAGCTAGATTCTGTACACCAAACACTAACGGGGAATCAGCAAGGAGACGACGAGGACGGAAGCAAAATTTCCACTAATAGCCCAGAAAGCAGACAGGGAGAGACTTCCAAAATTAGATATCATCCTACACCATACATTCACTGTGGAGCCATATATTGATAGCTCTAAAGTTATGCTACACTGTTTCTTTTTTTAAATGTTAGCTTGAACAATTAAATGATCACAACTTAATAATATTCCAACTTTTCTACCGATGTTTCTGATGTGTTTCTAGATCTTATAATGTTCATTATTTATGTTTTTTTTTAAAAAAAACCTCTGAGGCTTTCAAAGAACAACTCTGAATCAAATTTTGTCCTACTAAGATAAAATTACACACAGGTTCCTTGTGTTCGTGTGTCTCATAAAATCCCAATAAATTGAATTCGACTGTATGAAATGTAGGGGAAAGGAAGGAAAAATCCAACTGGCTGTAAATGCTTTTTACATCCCTTTACTCGTCCCTTTACTCTTTCGTTTATGTTGCATTTATCATTTTTGCATTTGTATTGACTTACACGCAATAGATACGTGTCAAGATGTTAGTGTCACATCTTGAGTTTAATGATCCTTTAATGGATTTTAAACTTTTAAATTGGATTGGACATTGTCTTTGGCTGGACTCCACCTTTACTTTGCAGTTACAGAATGAACTCACTGGGACACATTGTGGATCAGTTAACTATAATTAGTGGATCCATCTGTTGTGCTATAACAAACATTTGCACATTGACATTCATGTAACGTACAAGGACATTATATAAGCAGTCTCTTGGGGTTTTGAGGTGCAAAGGGCTTGTTTCTCTTCTAATTAATTTCTGCCTTTCTCCGTGGCAAACTGTCAAATGACAGAAAAACTAGAGCCAAACCAGCAGTCTGTGTTATCGGTGGTGCTGATGCAAATATTTCCAGAATGTGGACCTCATTGCATTCATGAGTAAAATGTCATTGTCATTTTGCCAGGAAACGCTGAGGGACTTATTAAACAACTGCAATAATGAAAAACCATACTTTCATGGAAACAATCCTCTTTTCTTTGTAGATTCCTTCCCGTTCATCCAGTGAATAAAAACTAATTACTTCCTCTAAATGCAAAAACAGAGCATTTTTATTTTCCAAAAGTTTAAAAGCATATTAAAAGGCAACTCCACAAACCCCATTATATCTTCAGCACAAATGTTGGAGATGCTCCTAAAGAAATTGATTATTTGACAGAAGGTGTGAGCAGTTCAATCTACAGTGAGAAAAGTTTTTAAGGGATGAAACAAATGAGACACACATGTTAAAAGTAGCAATCACGTTACAAAGATGACAAGCAGAGAATAGCAGCTTTTAGTGATAGGGGAGCTGCACTTTGTTGATTGCAGCTTTAGGAAAACTTCTGTTTCCTTTGCCGAATCACTTTGTTTTATCAACGCCTTTTGCTCTGTGCTCCTGCAGTGCTGCTCTCCAAAGTGTCTTAAAAGCAAAAATGCAGCTGATATGCTGTGCAGTGCTGCATACTCATGTTCTGTTGCTTTAGGAATCATGCATTTTTATTTCACTGTGTTAAAGAAAAAACATATTTATTCAATCCAGAAGCAAAAAAAATAAAATAAAATCCCTCTGAACTACATTTAGTATATTTTCACTTACTCAAAAAAGAACCCTACATGACGTTTTTATCATTATCTTGGTTATTTGGCTCAAGAGAAATACAAAAGATTAGCTCAATGTCAAATAAAACTGTGGATAGGAAGACAAACCTTTTCATATCTTTCACAAAAGCAGGCCCAATGCCAAATAATGACCCTTCTCCTCTGCATGTTAGTCTGGCATGTGGTTCAGACTTGAGAGAGGCTGATTGCTTTGTCCCAAGCTAGTATGATTGCCACAGAGAGGCCAGCATGTTCAGCTGCTGTCAGACTGATGAAAACGACTGCATGCCCTGAGGGTTTTTTTTGTCTCTACTTCCTTAGTGGTGTTTGCCTCAGATAATTTAATACCATTTTGTAGACCTTTTTTTAACCTGTGTTTGTTGAAGCTCTAGTAATCTACTTCCTCTGTACCTAATGAACGTAATCTATTATACATTACATAGTTTTTGCTTTTCAGTAATTTTAAAGGTTTCCTCAAAGTCAGTGCAGTTTTTCAGCATCACACAAGATCTTAAACACAGCTTTAAAAATTATTTTGATTTGAACTCCTTTCATAAGAGGCCTTTTCATTGTGCTTCAATACAAAACGTATAACTTGGCATAATTTTTCCAGAAAAAAAAAATCAGACTTGTTAAATAGTCTTAGGATAATGCATCTGCTATGTCAGCTATGTTTGATGATTTAATTTTTGAGATTAGAGTTTAATGTAGTGTATGTTAGAATGCCTTGCAACATTTTTCAAAACACTTAGACTTTTCTAAATACATAACTACAAATTAAAGGGGTTTTATTTGGATTTAAACCAACATTAAGTTTGAAGAAAAACAAAAAGAAATTGTATATTTAGGCAGCTGGTTCCCTTCAGAAGTCACTTAATAAATAAACAAAGTTTATACATGTGTAATTTAATCTAAGAATGAGTACAGCTGCTCTGTGAAGGCCTTGGGGGATTGTTAGAGAACATTAGTGAATAAAAAACATCATGGAATACAGGAAAGACAGAAGTTGTTGAGAGGTTTATTGCAGTGTTAGGTTGTAAAACATTATTCCAAGATGTTCAAACAAATCCAAGTGGAAAAAGTACGATACAGCTGCAAACCTACCAAAAGAGGAGCTGCCCACCTAAAGAATGACATTAAGAGAAGTAAAGAAGTCTGTGGTAAATCGGGAGGAGCTGTAGCGATATCACATCTTAGAATGGCCTACTCAAAGTCTAGACCTCATCCCAATTTAAAATCTTTGCTAAGATTGACAAGTTCACAGGCACTTTAGACTGACGTGTCGAGGCGATTGAATTTTGTCAAAAAAAAGAAGAAAAAAGAGGTATCAAAATTTCAGTGTCTACACATGCAGAGCTATAAGATACATCAAAATACTTGTGGCTGTAAGTGGGGATTTCCCTCTAGTTCCCCAGGCACACAGCACTTTTGAGATTTTTATAGTTAAAAAATTCACTCCACTGTTAAATACGTTAAAGTCTCTGGTTGTAACGTGACCAATTGCTGAAAAAAAGTTCAAGGGGTCTGAAGATTTTCGCAAGGTATGGTGCTTATTGTAGAAGTAGGGATTTTTTTTCTCCACTTCTTTTCAATATGTGACATTTTAAAATAATAATATAAAAAATCATATTTTCTTGAAATTGTGAGTCACTGTGTTTTTCCTACAAGAATTATATTTTGTGGAAATAGTTTTAGAACACGTATGGCTTCACACGGTACCACTCAATGTCAAAACAGTTTCTTACTAATCTTAGGTACATCCCAGCACATGAGCAACTGTACTGCCATCTAGTGATACCACGCCTAATTAGACCCTGAAGAGAACTTAAAGTGATGATCCAGTGAACATTAATGTGACCAGTAAGAGTCTAATTATTACTTCACAAGTTAAGTTGTTACTTAAGTTCTAATTACTGTAAATGAGCACATTAGAACTGTTCAGTTTATTTTATTTCCATTACATGTAAATGAGAGCCGCAGGGCGATGAATAAACTCACAGAGGAGTAAACCGTTTTTCTGGCCTGATGAAAGTTCACAGATCCCTCGTACACTGATTGCTAACTTTAACTTCTGCGTTCACAGCTGCACTGTTTACTTTAGTTTCTGGATGCAGTCAATGGTCTGCAGGAAGCATCGGTCCAGAACGAGGGAATACCTCTGAGGAGAACGATGGAGAAAGGAGTCATTCAAAGCTGGAATGACAAATAGCCGAGGCTGTTTACGTACGCTGTGTTTACATAAGTTTATGTTTGGTTTGGTGGCTTATTGGGCATTTTGGAATAAATCTACACCTTTCTGCGTAATACAGCTACATAAAACAAGAATAAAATTGTTTGCCAAAGTGTAATTTATTTCAAGGTGATGACACTCCGAAATAACTGAAGTCAATAAGAGCAGAAGCATTAAGCTGTGAAATTAGCTTACCTGAAATTACACTATAACCTCAGTAGGAAACAGTAAGAAGTTTTATAAAAAAAAATGTAAAAAAAATGCTTACTGAAATATTGGAAGTGCTTGACTTGTTCCTATCAGTCAGTATTTACACATACACATGGTGTGCTCAGAAGCATTTAGCATCTTCCAGGAATCTCATGGAACAAGGGACAAAAAAATTGTTCCATGGTACGCAACGTCTTGTGTAATTACGCCAAATCAATTCAGATCCCATTGTATCTAACCTGCTCATGCACTGCCACCTAAAAAGGTTCCTCACCCTTCATCCAGGAGGTGCTCAACACAAGATGTTTTTTGTTACTGTGAGCATAAAGGCTGTCTTCATCATGTCCAAACTCTGATATTTTTGTCTTGTGGCTCTTTCTCACCGGGTCCAAATGGGACCTGCCAATCTCCCACAGGGTGCTGGAAGACATAGTGCAGTATTTGAATCAGCACACTAAGTCAGCCATGGTTTTAAATTAAGCGTGATGTGGAGAGGCAGAGACGACAGGCGGGGCAGGTTTTATTTTCTATTTGTTTTTCGCTGAAACACCTTCAGATACATTAAAATAACTCCGATGTACGCATGTATGTAAACGCTACACCCATCAGCAGACCTGAGACAACATTTCGATTGAAAGTCTAAGAAGCTTCCCAAAGATTTTATTCCGGACATAATTAGCATAGTTTTCCGTTAATGTTTTTGCTCATTTCTAAAGCACATCTGCTCAATGCAGACAGGAAGAAAGGATGGACAAAAGCAAAGCAAGAAGGTATGAAAAATAGGGAAATGGAGGAAATGGAGAATGAAAGAGAAGAAATAAGGAAGGACAAAAGGATATGTGGAGGGAAGGAGAATAGGGAAGAAGGAATGACAAATGTAGAAGGAAAAAGGAATGAGGGGTAACAGGATGAAGGAAGGACAATTACAAAGAAAGAAAGAAGAAAGGAAAGAAAGACTGAATAAAATAAATAAGGAAGAAAAAACTGTTAAACTGCATTAACCGTTCAAACAATTTTGCTGAGAATAATGCCTGAAAACAATCCAATTTTACTCATATTACCCTGTCTCTGTTGTTTCAAAATTCATTCAAACCCAGTAAATTCATAAAATAAATTCCCTACTTTTACCAAACGCTTCCCAGGACATCTTTGATCGCTGATCACAGACTTTATTCTGTAAATGCGTGATATGCTCTGGGAAATGAATTACAGTCCGTTTGTGTAGCTTTAGTTTGTAATCACTTCTAACCACTATTCCCATACATCTGGTTTCAAGTCAGAAATGATTAGTGGATTAGTGATTGGATATTTAACAGGAATATCAACTTTAGGAGGAACCTGATGGAGGTTAATGCATTCTTGATGGCAATTTTGCACTTTTATTTGCAACCATTCACATCCAAAACAGGAGGAAAATACAGGTAAGCCATAAAGAATTATTTAACAAAAACTTAGTTTGTTTCAAAAAATGAAATGGCAAATAGAAAACTTACAAGCATATATATATATATATATATATATATTTTTTTTTTCCTACAAAATAAAAGTGTCAATTTACATTTATGAAATGACTATCAGCGACAACATGACACCGGGGGGGGAACAGATTAAGGTCAAGCCATTCCCTAATCAGCAGGAACATCTGTCTGCTACTATCAAGGTAAAGCAGGAAGCTGTTCCACAAAAGTTCCTCCATAGTCCTTAACCTCAAGTCACCTGGTCTGCATTACAAATCATTCCAAGCTGAAGTGAGAGTAAGATATCCGCACGATTTGTGTGTGCGTTGCGAATGTGTGTGTGTGTGTGTGTGTGTGTGTGTGTGTGTGTGTGTGTGTGTGTGTGTGTGTGTGTGTGTGTGTGT
>CAEGAF010190778.1:0-21191 GCA_903067075.1 Micropoecilia bifurca | reverse complement strand
CTTTTCTCCGCTGCTCACGAAGAATCATCTGTTTATTGCTCTTTTAATTCTGCATAATACTTAGTAAAAGCGGGAGAAGGGGAGACGGGTGTAGGGGTTAATATTTGCCGTGAAAATAGTTGATAAAGCCTCCAAGTAGTTTTGCGCTTACGTCACTATGACGTCACCGCGACTAGTCGACATCGACTCGACTATTATCACGAGGTAGTCGATCTTAAAAAATATGTAGTCGTTCAACCCCTAGCTGGAACCCCCCCCCCCCATGAAAGTTTGGACTTTCATGCTTCTAGCAAGGGAGAGGTAATAACCATGAAATGAGAAACAGGAAGAGCCTGATGGCTGGTACATGATGATGTATCGCTTTCTGTTACTCACTGGGTGCACTAATCAGTCATACTTTATGGTTTTTGTTTTATTTTTGGACAGAAAAGGCAGCTAATGTGTGTCTGTGTAGGATCTGTCATTTGTTTATGGTGAATTCCTAAACGGACAGAAAAGGTCAGATGGTGGAGACTGTGAGGAGAGGGAAAGCAGTCCTCTCTCTCTCTCTCTCCCTCCCTCTGAGCCCTGCTGTTCCAGGCTCTCTGCACCTCGGGACATGATAGATGATATACAGATGTAGACACTGACTTTCATCAAACAGATGCAGATTCCTTGAAACGCAGAGCCGAGGCTGCATACTTAAGAAGGATAAGTGGTGTGTCCGTCACATTCCCACTTTGCAATAACAACTTTGAACTGAGATTAAGTGTGACACCAGTCCTGTTTAGTCAGATGTAATCCAACTCATTTGCCTTAGAAAGTTTGTTTCACTCAAGAGGAGCAAACGCGCAATCGAACTCTGATGCGGACCAAAAAAGGTGAACTCTGGCTTGTCTGAAAACCCAGGTCTCTGTTCAGGTGAAGTGAACTCTGGAAAGGTTTGAAAGCCTTTGTGTACGTCAAGCATTCTTCTAAAAGCAGGGCATTCTGGGTAAACACAACCAAAACAAACACGAGAGTCTAACACTGGCGGGCAGCTGTGAAAGTAGTTTTAAACTTTTGGGGGTGCTATGACAAAAAAATAAATAAATAAAAATTTATTTATATTATATATATACACTATTGTGAACAGAAAGGTAGAAAGCATTTTACTTGCCACACATACACCTACTAAGACATGCTACTCTGTGTTACTAACATCGTGGAGATTCCTACACGTCTACATCCCGGATTAGCACTTGACCCAAACTCTTGCCCGAGTTGTTCTTGAAATCTGCCTTTGAAATACAATCATGAAGCCTTTTTATCCCTAAGGCTCCTGAATGACGCAAGCCAAGAACTTCTGGGTTCTGGACCTCAATAAAATTATGTATAAGTGCAGGTCTGGATCACTCTTCTGCTTTTGTTTCTTATGTTTGCACTGATAGCTCTGATTCTACTAAACAAAATTTGAGAGAGCACCAATAGAAATTTATAGTCAGTAAGAAAAAGGCAAAATTGGCATCAATGGGAAAGTTCCAAACTCAAACCCACTACTGAAATAACAGAACAAAGCTCCATTTCAATTAGACAACATCACATTTTAATGTGAAATTGGGAATTTTTTGTAGACAAAAATCAAACTTCATGAAAGACATGCACCTATTAGACCTGGCTAACAGCAAGTCCAATTTTTTGTCCAGAAAGGTAATTTTTTTTTTATTACATGGTCGTTGACATTACTAATTAAACCCGATCGCAGTCAGACTTCAGTCTGAACGGCAGAAGAAGAAGAACGTCGACATCAAGCAGCAGCGAACAGTTCATGGACGTAATAATGGATGGAGCCATTTACCTATTGATCTTAGGTTTATTCAGCGACGAATCGTCACAAGATCATAACAAGACAAAGGAAACAAAAAATAAAGAAAGCACAGATAACAGCAACTGTCTTTTGCGGAGCATTGAATGTAAACTACAGATAAATCTGTCTGGATGTGCAGTCAGAGCTCAGAGTGGTGGGATTTCTTTTATAAGTTCATAATCAGAATTTTGAGACATTGGATTCACCGCGTCTGGCTTCTTCTGATGCAGAATTATGACGCATGTCAATCAACAATTACATTGGTTTGGATAACTGTTTCCCTTAGTAACTGAAATCATCATTTGTGAACTGGAATACGGATTTACATGGCTTATCTAATAACGTGATGATATGGGACGTTTAAAGGTGATCAAACAAAAAGTAAAAACTAAAGTGGATTCTGAAGGAGTCCACAGTGTTTTATGTAACTGTCAGCATCTCGTCTTCCAGCTCTGTGGAGCTAAAAGTCAAACTAGTGTCTCTCTGGTTAAACATGTCTCCATGTTCCCTCCTTAATGCGAGCCTGTCTCGTCTGGATCAGGGTGTTATTTACACTCAGGCACAAACAAGAGAGATCCAACAGGGGCTGACTGACAAGCCTGCCACTTGAATCGGGCCCCCGACAGGCTCCGTATCGATCTACGCTGGGGGAGGCATTTACAAAGCGCAGAGCAATCACATTAGGTCCATCTCATGTTCCCCAGCAGCAGACGCTTTCCGCAGCCGTCTAACAGCAGCAAAATGAGTCGAAACACCGTCAGTCACCAAGAAACCAAGCAGACGACTTGACCTTTTCAAAGTATTAACCAGAAAAGAACAGAGACCCAGACCAGGGAGTCTGCGACCTGCAGCCCCATGTGGCTCTTCAGAACCTCCACAGTGCATCTTTACGATTTTGGTCAAATATATCAAATATTATATCGGTGAGTTATTTTGATAAATTTAAATAAAATTAGACTTACAACAGTTTGGTTCAAAAATCTACATTTTCAATAAACTCACATGTTTGATTCAACTGATTTTGATTTTCATACTAAACACAAACTGCTAGCGGTGCACTGCTAGCAGGTTTCTGGCCAATCACAGATCTTTAAAAGCCTGACCAGCAGATTCCTAATTTCACTGATACGTGTTTCCAATAAATAAGAAACACGTAAGTTAGTTTGTTCACGCGATAAAATGTGAAAAACAACATGCTGCACCATCAACCTGCTACCACTTCCTGTCGACTTCTTCATCGTTTTGGCCAGTAGCAACATCCGGTTGTTGATCACATGACTGGTGTAAAGCGGAAAAAAAAAAAGTTTCCATCACAGTTTCGCTAAATACACAAATTTAAATACAGCCGAAAAATCACCTCATCCTACTGCAGACTTTTCCAAAATAAAAAATACATGTATATAAATACTGCGACAGACTGGCGACCTGTCCAGGACGTACCCTGCCTCTCACCCGGAACGCCAGCTGGAGATTGGCACCAGCAACTCCCGACCCCATTAAGGGATAAAGGGTGTAAGAAAATGGATGGATGGATGGATGGATGGATGGATGTATATAAATAAAACGTGTTTTCTTTTCTAAATTAGCCTACTCCCGTTAAGCAAATTCATTTTTGTAATTTCAATTTGCGTGATCATATGGCCAACAGAAACGCAATGTGCCTGAATTTCAGACCTGTGGAGGTAGATAAGATAGCTATATAACACTGGTTAATCAGAGTATTGCTGATTACCAGAAAATGAACATTTGGGCCGACTAATCGGTCTGCCAGTTTATCGCCGCACCTTAGATTCTTAGGTTAATAAACTGTTTCATATAGGGGAAGACTGTGAAACCTCTTGAGATGATTATGCAAAGAAGGATTCTTGAACCCTGACCGTCCTCTTCACGGTGCTTTCTTGGCAGTACAGTACCCAAGACAGTACTTGGGTACTGTACAAAGTAAAGAAGCCTCTGACTTATTTAGTGCAGCACAGACTGCGGCAGACATCTCTCCTGCCATCACCATCTTCAATAACGCTTTGAAGAATCTAAATTAATGAGTTACAACAGCATTTAATTTCCCTTTGAGATTAATAAAGAACTTATGAATTTGAGTCTTTAGCAGTATCTTAGCATGTGCCTTTGCTCTGTAAGACGTCAGATGGATCTCGTTGTTGTCAAAGTTGAATTTTCACTTTTGTAAAACCCTAAAATAGAACTACAACTGTAAAACACACATTTAATAGGAGGATTGTGAATTCAGCTTGATCATTTTTCAGAGTTTGACAGTCCAAAGCCTAGAGCACCTCCCTCAGATGTGCTGCTAGAAACACACACACACACACACACACACACACACACACACACACACACACGGCGATGAGATACTTCCAGTTGTACAAACATCCATCAGCTCCATGTCTCCATGTAATCAGTGTTATGATTCAGAAGATTAACAGGGCTGAGGTTAGGCCACACACTTCATGACTTTACTGGCCACACACACCCAAAAAAAACATGGAGGAACGTGAATACACATAATTAGAAATGGAAACACACACACATACACACACAATGACTAACTGGCAGCTCTAATAAAAATGTTCTGCTGTTTGCACAGCTGGAAGCAGAAAGTAGTGATGTGGTTCTGGAACCACGTTGACGGTATTTAGACAGGTTGTCAGAAAAATGTAAGTTTGCTTTGCTGAATGAGAGATAAGGTATTATGGCACCTTAGCCTGAAAAATGTGAACTGCATAAAAACACCCAAAAACACTAAAACCTTCAGAGCGGACGGCTTTGGAGTGATATAAGGCCTCCTTGAAAGTTGCAATGTGAGGCGGCGGCCTGACCTGATGTTGGAGTGTAAAAACCACAGTCAGTATATTACATTAGACACTCTGGGGCAACGGCGCTCCAGGAAAATGTTCATGGGTGGAAAGTAAAACCTTTTGGGAGGTCGGCTAACATTTTTAGGAGGAAAATCCCTGTTTGTCTGAGTGTTTTTGTCCTTAAGACCCAAATTCATCAGTCGCACTAAAACAGTGAAGGTCACGCTGAAATACTGACATAAACAGTACGAACAATCCAGATGTCAGTCATTTACTGTTATCACTGTTATTTATGGCCTGCAAACAATAGAATTTATGGCTTGCACCATCCATAACAAACCTGTTGACTTCTAGTTAGGATCACAACTGAGTGCTGTAATCACAAACTTGCCTTCCTGTTTTTATATATGGAAAAATCTCACTCATCATCAAGACATGAGCCAAAAAGCTTTCTGTAAAGTAAACTACACTGGATTTATGGTGTATTCAGATTCAGACACGTTACGCAGGAAGGTCTTATTAATCAGGCTGGTAAGTAAACTGACGGACTGATCCTGTGCGTTTTATTTTTTCAGAAACCTTCACGCTGGCGCCTCCTTGACAAGCAGTGACTCACCAGAATCAGGTTCTGGATTATTCAACGGCATTCAAACACGAGAGAAAAGCAGACCCTCAAACTGAACCGCTCTCAGGCTGAAATACCTCTGAGCAAGGGCGTAAATCCGGTATAAACAGGAACATGTCTTAAAAGCAATTTTCGGGGGGTCGGCCAAAGTTGCACTGAAATCTAACGTAAAATGGTTTAAAATGTTTTTAAACCATATTCAAGCTGTAGGACCAAAAATGACTATAAGTACATCAAACATGTTTTATTCTCAGTAAGCAGCCTGCAGAGAAGTAAAACTTAAAACTCAAATGTCGCTTAAATAGGAATTTTGTTCAGTCTGACTGATCTAATCTCTGCTACACCTTTACAAAAATTTAAGGTTCTAAATACAAAAGTTTTGATCAGTGGTGCAACTACACATTATTCAGGTGGATCCAAAAACATAAATGGCGCCCCCCACACAGAGACGCTCAGTTTCCATTAAAGGGACAGAATGCAGTTTTTTTTTCTTTTTTTAATTTCAACTCTTGATTAATATGTAGATTTAAGGATGACAGGCATTTCTTAAACCTGTATGAAGCCTCTTAGCCGTCATGGGGTAAAATGTTTCTTTTGCGTCATTACCTCTCAATAATTTAGCATTACCTCACAATAACGTACTGATCAGTTCATGCAGCATATTTGAATACCGAAAGTCTTTCTTGGTGACCACTGTACATTCTGCTACAATATAAGGTCATAAGGTAAGGTTTTTCCATGGATGTTAATATCCCGTTTGTGAGATATATGGAGCTTTATGTCTTTTTCTTGAGGATAGAAATGCGTCGCAAACTTATGTGCAAAATGCAAAAACAAGACAGGTCAAACTTGGGCTTTTCATCTCCCTTCTAAGATGTACGCAAACTTTCAATAAGAAGGAAAGAGAGAAAAATTACATCCAAACTATTTGGACTATTTCTGTCATCTGATTGTGTCTTTTATGTGTTGGTAGTCTGAATGGTTAATAAAGAGCCATTTTTATGTGCACTTCCATCTCTATGATACGGCACGACTTTAAAATAGTACAGCTTGGAAAAATAAATGCTTAATGAAAACACAGCAAAAAAAAACCAAAAAACGTTTTGCTCCAAGTTGTGGTGGTTTAAGTTGTGTTGACAACAGAAAGTTATTTCACATATTTACCAGCAAGAAAAGAGGACATTTGATGTTATTTCTTACAAGAATCACTTATGTCAATATGACAGTTGGTTAATGTTACTCAGGGATTGAGTCAACTTTTGTATTACAACATGGATTGAATTTGAGTCCACATATTTGCGCTGTGCAACAAGGTTGCACGTTGGTGCTTTTGATCTCTAAGCCTTGGATGGAGGAATTTACTTTGATCAGAATCACGTTGAGAGTTTAGGCTAATAAACCATACATTGTGTCCTTATGAATGTGTAAACATAAGCACTTCCTGCAGTCTGTACTCAGAACAATGGTCTGTTCCTGGCTAGGCACGTCCAATTCTGGACAAGTTCATCAGTTGACACATTCCACAAACCCTCCCTTTCGTGGATTATTAGGAATAACTCTGTGAGAATCGCCTCATCGGTGGTTTGCTTTAAAACCACTTCCCTTCATCTTTCCGTTTTCACATCCCTGACCCTCGACTTCCCTGTTTTCAAACTCATTTCCCTTTCTTCGTTCCCCAAACTCTTGGCTCCTCCTCCTCCTGCCCCTTCCTGTGTTTACCTCATTAAGTTACAGTCGCCAGCAGCTGCTGAGGGGGGATGAGAGGGGAAGAGCTTCCCTCCTCTCCCTCATCTTTTCTGCGTCTCGTCTTCCTCGGCTCGCCGGGTTTGATAACAGCCTGTCACACACATTGAGTGTTTCCTCTGAAAGCGTCGGCCCACCGTCTCACAGGCAGGGAAATGACGAGAGCAAACACAGGGAAGGCGAGGGATGAAGCGGGAATGAGGAGAGGACAGGGATGTGTCCTCTTATTGGACACCGATTGTTACTTGTGGTCCTCATCGGAAGACGTTAAAAGGTCAGCGGTGATTACGGCAGCCTGATGGGGAACATCAGCGCCTCGTTGTGTTGGTGAATGAACGTTTCCTCTGCAAGAGCTGTTTTCACCGTTTGACTGGTATTTGACCTGACACTGACCTAAATTCTTCCCGGCCGTCCGATAAATCTGCCAGGCTGACGGAGGGAGCAGTGGTCACTGGGGGCAAAGGGGTTTCAGGGATACGAACTGTTTTACACCACCCTGAACAGAACGGCGTGGCCATCAATGAACACAAGTGTCATAAAGTAATGTCCTACCACTGCTGTGGTTTAGAGGAGAGAGCTCACCCTCCCCCACCTGTTGCTGTGCACTACTGTCAGGAATAAGGCAACTAAGCTAGGGTTTCTGCATGTTTAACCAACTCAAATTTAAGACTTTTAAGACCCTTACGAATGAAGTTTAAGATGTGTACTATGACAGAAATGTATATGAACATTAAAAATTACAGCTAGGAAGAAATAGTAACTTGGTAATAGTTGAATTTTCATTGACAATATAATCATTGTGTAATTTGATACTTCACAAATAAGTTTGTTTCATGGAGACACCAATTTTGGGGAAAACAACAACTTGTTTTTTGGTTTAAGCACTAGCATGAGGTGTTATTTTTGTTTAATCAAAAATGGTTTGTTTTGCAAAGATACAATAGAAACACTTCTATTTCTCACATCACACGAGTCGCATGACCAACAGTCAGATGTTGTTGCTGGCGCAAACCACAAAGAAGACAATGACAGATGGCAACGCACGTTTTTTAATGACTTATTGCGAACAAACTTCTTCATGTGTGATTTTAATTGTGTTTCTTATTTAATGGAAAAACTGCAGTCGCAAAATGTTATTTTTTCAACATTAGTGGAATATTTACAAAGTTTTGCACTCATTTGTAATGAAAACTGGATAATGTGAGAGAAATAATAGAGAGAAGTGCTTGTTACAGAAGCCTGGAGCGGACAATTTCCTTGTATACTTTTTCCTGATGGCTTTCTCGAGGCAACAACTTCATTTTGTCATTCAGACAGTAATCATTTGCTTAACTTGATAATGAATAGCAGTGATACTTGAGCTGTACTGTCTTCATTCAACACCATGTAACAGTCATTATGCTGTTTGGTTCCTAGAGATGAGTAGGGATCTGATGAGGTGCAGAGCGGTATATGGAAATATGATACTTGGTACCGTGGAGATCTGGCTTTATGTGGACGAAGTTAAATAAATTGAAAGTGTGTAATACATCAAAGTCCTGCTGTTTTGGGTTAGAATGGCTAACTGCCGCTACTAACTCCTTCTCCAGCCTCTCACCACTGTCACAACCATAGTGCTGTTATCTGATAAGTCTGATTAATGGTCCAGTTGTTACCCAAAAAGAATGTCGTTTAAAAATAAAAGGTTGTGTTTTTTACAAGTCGTTCTACTGCTGAATAAACTCACTTAACACAAAGTTAAAGTCATTCAGCTGTAAGCAGCGGCGCTTATGGCGGGAAAATTATTCTCTAGCCCGGCGCCTCAATGTGTCGCAAAAAGTACAAAGATGACTGGATGTGAGGATGGAGAGAAAGAAGAGAAGAAGAAAAGAAGAGCATTCATTTAAGAAACAACAAATTGTGGGATTGAAAGTGTAGGCATTTACACCTCAGAAAGTTGTAGTAACTATAGCAACAGCAGCAGACTTGAGTCTCCAGGCTAATCACATCACCGTGATTTAAGTTGGTGTCGCCATGGAGCCAGAGCTGCTTCCCCCCATGAAACATCATCTGCTCGGGCAGATTCCTGGAACTACTTGGCCTCTGTCTCTGTCTCTCTCCATGGCCGAGTTTCCTCCATGCTTCCTCTGACAGAAGGTGACCATCACCACCAACAAGCAGCAGCAGCAGCGGTGAAACCAACAGCTGCTCAGCCTCACTGATGGAACCAGGAATGATTTATGTCCACCCTTCCCTCCTCCTCTTCCTCTTATGTAATACAAAGTCCGCTGATTAGCCGTTACTTAACCCGCAGTGAAGCAGCGGAGGGAGGGAGGGAGGAAGGGGAGATACGTGGATGGAACCCGGAATAAGGAGAAGCGGATCGCTCTGCGCCCGTTTCCTCCCCCAGCGGTGATCCAGCGGCTCTTGTGCAACAGTTGCGCCACCCCGCCCACAGCGCCGGGACTCCAGTCTCTCCAGAACCAATAACCATCCCTGCAAGTCGCTCCTACCTGATATCCCCGCTCCGATCACCACAACGTCGTAGTTGTTGCTGGGTGCAGTCATGGTTCCCGTCTGCCGCTCTGCTCCGCTCCGAACCGAACCGTCCGATCGCCGCTGAACGCAGGGCTGCACACCGAGGAGCGCATCTGTATTAAACAGGCCCACTCCCACCTGGCTCCGCCCCACGCATAGTAAAGCGGCGCGGGGGCCGGAGGATTCATTCAGGGAGGGGTCCGTGTCCAGGGTCTGCGGGGCGAGCAGGACGTGAACTTCACTCCTCATCAGATAAGATTTGCCAGGCCCAAAGTCTTCTCTTATCAAGGTTTGGATTTTTTCAGTCAAAGATTGATGGCGGAATGATCGAAAGTCTTTGAGTTGATTCCAAAAGCCATAAAAACAGGAGAACTATATCCTCCTTTCACAGCTGTGCGGTCTCAACTTTTTTTGTCGTGGGAAGCAAAAAAGAACGTTCAACTTTGAATCACTTTGAAACCATACAGTTATTTTTTAATTTCTTCTTCAGCCCAAATTAAACATGAAGTCCGAATTTTCATGTTTAAAAACAGTTTTGTTATAGATATATTGGCTGAATTAATCCAATGTGCTCAGATGTTTATGGTTCTATTTACTACTGAATTTGAATGAATTAAGAAATCTGATTTATTGTATCCAAGGTTTTCATTTTGTTAAATAATTTTTAGATTTTGTCTGCAAAAATTTCACTGTCAATAAAATTTATAAAAGTGTGAAATGTTCACATTTAACATTAATAAAAAGTGTTCATCTGCAATGCAGACCAGATGTACACTGTAAAATGTAATAAGTGGAATTAAAAAAATTATACTTAAAAAATAATTTTTCAAAACTTAAGTTCATCTTAAGTTGATACAATTTGACTAACTTCATCATTTTGAATAAGTTTTAATGATAAAAACTTAAACACTGTAAAACCTAACAAGTTATCATTACTTAAAAAGTATGCAAACAGGCTTAATTTGGTATTTTTTTCATTAAATTAGCTGATTAAGTAACATTAGTTGGATACAAAGTGTTCCTGACTTCTGCTTTCTGTTTGTTTCTTTGTTCAAACTGACAGAAAACATAGAAAACACTGATGATTGCACTCTTTCAGCTGAACAATCAACTTACACTTAGTATTTTTCCTTGGATAAACTTTAAAAAAACAACTAATCAAATTAAGTTGGATCACTTGTTATCATCTTTCAGTCAAGTTTCTTAAAGCTGTGTCAGTGCTTTGTTAAAGTATTCATAGCCCTGTGTCGTTCTCACAGTATCACATTATGCCAAAGGAAAGAAATACTGAAGCATCATCTCGAGGCATCAGCCAGGACGTAAAGCCTTCGGCACAAATGACCCTAAACATTCAAACTGGTCACTTTACTGGTTCTTTTAACTCATTTTTGATTCATGCAGCATTTCTACAACTGAAGGTTACTTAATTGTGCTATGAAATGGCACCATGTGCCTGGAAAACACATACTACTGCCCCTTTAACTCTGTAGTTGTGACCCTGTGTGTCCTGACATGCTATGGCACAGTGGCCTACATCCACTCAGACTGTGACTCACAGGCTTTGGTTAGAGACTAAAACAAGGCTTTGGATTCTTCAGCTTTTGTTTCCCTCTTGTGGCCACTTGCAAGTGCTGCGATGTTCACTGCAATTATAGACATCCAGCTTTTATTGAACATATGTCAGTCATTCTGATAGAACAGAACCTCCTGACTTAAGTTGGCGTGTGAAACAGTTTGACAAAAAATTAGTTGTTTTTTTTGGCAAATTGAACAAGGAATAAGTGAAACTCTCTGTTTAACCTGCTTGAATTTGATGCAATGCACAGACATACATTTAGTTCACATTTCAGCTGGGCTGGATATACATTAACGTTCCCCTCTTGGTGTAATCTGAGCATGATTGTCGTAATCCTAATCCTCATCTATGGAATAAGCTACTAAAGTCCGACGTTAGCACATCGCTGTCCTTTCAGGGAGTAGGGCAGTGAGACTGAGCAGGAAAGGAGAAGGTGAACGTGTCAATGCAGAAATGTTCCTCTGACTGACAGATGATTAACCAGAAACTGTTCACTTCTAGAACCTCCTTCTTTTCTTTCATTTTACAGAGCCTTGCATTGGAAGACACAGTGATGGTTAAATAAAAGTATTCTCCCTTTAAATTTGTAGATTTTACATCTCTTGTGCATTTGATATAAGTGGTTTTTAAATTCTTTACAGATCTTTTCCTTTTAAATACATTTTATGTAATGAATAATGACATTATTTGCACAAATAATTAAGTCTTTTAGCAGTCTACGACGTTTTTAGTTGGCTTAAAAGTTACAAAAATCGTGATTCATTTTTCTTCTACTAAAAGCTGTGCTGTGTAACTTTTAGGAAAAATATATTTTTTACATATTTGTTGAAACAATCTCTATGTTGTGTCAGTATGGTACAAGACAGATAATCAGTGAAAAAGGTCAAATAAAAAAATAAAATATTGAGCTCCTCTGCCTCTTCCCAGTGCTAACCTAGAGACAACCAATCAGAGAGGAGGTGGGTCATGGCGCAATCAATCACCCTCTGTGTGGCGCATTTCATCCTCTCTCTCTGCAACACTGCAGATAGCGTCATAGATGCTACAGCTAGTTAGCATGCCCAACGATGATGGTGGATAAATGGTTTTTCTGTACTGGTAAGTTGTTTCTCTGCCATCAGCACATTTAGCAGCACATACCAGAGGTTGATAGACAACGTCAAGACCCTCCTTCTGGCTCTGATTGGTTGATTTTGTTCTGGAGCACTGAATTGCTACAGATGGAAATATCAACTCAGAGAGAAGGTGGAGGAAATATATCTTTTCACAGATTATCTGTCTCAAACTGTCACAACTTGTTGAGGTTTTTTTTGTAATTGTAAAATACAAGGTCTTTTCTATTAAAGCGATTTCTGTTAATGTGACGACCACCTGAAAACATACTCTAGTGGTTGTGGTTATAACAAACATGTCTTAAATTTTAGGGGGTATGAAATTTATTTATAAGGTGTTGTACATTGTTTTGCTCTGGTTTCAAACACTTCTGTAGAGTTTTATATAAAACTCACTCATCCCACACCTCCTCCTGGGTTATTATTATAATTTACCTTCATATTTACTCTCTGTGTTGTCTGAATAATAATCAGAAAATTCCACTCTGTTTACAGTCACGTACACCAGAGTGAAGACAATGTGTGTCCTGGGACTTGCCAGCAGAGGGCAGCAGCGGCCTGGCATAGTCCGAAACGCTTCATCCGCCTTGAATCTCGCCTAAAAAAAACAAAAAAAGAAGAAAGGAAGTCTCTGTTGCCTGAGCAGGTCCAATATGTAAAATTAAACCTTATCACAATATAAAGCCCTGCTTCCTTTCCACATAGTCGTACAGTCACCTTTAATAAGTCAGAATACTGAAAAGGTAAATTATTTTATTATTTACAAACTTTCAAAGCCTTCATTTCTGCTAATAATGATGATTGTTTGCTTACGGTTAATACAAACCCAATATCTAAAGGTCGGTTGTCTTGCTATGTTGTCTTATTGTTTTTTAAATGTTTTATGTTGTTCGAGACCAATCTGGTGACGCACGCTGCAAATTAGCTAAGGCTATAAACATTTCAGGGTTTGGTGTTTGTTCATACTTGTAAAATTCTTTCTCTCATTATTGTTTATTTGCATGGGGACAACAGAACAATAAAAAGCATTTTAAGAAAGAAACCTTGGCTTAAAAAGGAAATAGATTGAGCACCTGCTCAATGATTATTTTCAAAAGTTATTCTCAACCTGGCAGCTGAATCCCATTGGAATGCATATTCTAAATTATTGAACATGACTGCACATAGCCCTCCAACACAATCTTCTAATTTTACCTAGTAAATTCCTTTATCCTGTGATCGGAACATTTGGTGCCGGTTTAGCTGGGTTTTCTTTTTTTCCTGCCAGTAAACATTTTCAGCTGGTCACAGTCCCAGAACCTCCTCATTAGACTCTTTTAGGCAATGTTTTCTATCTGATTTGGTCAATTAAGTCAGCATTACACACTTGGTGAAACCCCCAATTTACAGAAAACAGAATGATAGAAGTTTATTATGCCTCACTGGCCACACAGCCGAATCTTCTTCTATGGTTTCCAAGTGTTTTACAGGAATTTCCTCCTGGCTGTCCAACACCAATAACCAAAGAGAATAACCAAAAAACAACCTCATTTTAACTTTATATAAAAGCTATGGCAGACACTAAACCTCAAAGCACTGGATATGTGAATACAAATAAAGGTTTTATGTGAATGAATAAATATGGGAAATTTTATGACCAAGTACGTTTTATTTTTTCCACAATAAATATCTTTTAATAAACTCTGCTTAACACTCATTTCGTTTTAAGGAGCTCACTTTGTTTTGTGGCAATAATCTTAGTCATTTGGCAAAGGATTGCTGTGGAATGCCAGTTTATTCAATAAGTTCAAGAAATGTTCAGCTGAATGTAGTCTCCAGAAATCCCTATTCATCCATTCGTTTCAGTTTTCAGAAATGTTTCTAAATTCTGGAGCTTTTTGGCACATCTATATTAGAATACTGAGTGCTACATCTCTGATCTTTGGCGGCTGTATTGATACATGTGGTGCTTCAGCCATTTGTCATGTTGTTTCCTATCTTGTTATGCATGTTAGTGTTTTGTAAAATGTGTAAAGCTAATCTAAACATGATAAAATGGAGAATTGCTAAAAAAAATATATGAATAAATAAAGAGGAGCTACTTCTTTGAAGTAGTGAATAGTACGTGTGTATTGGGATCAATGTTGTGGAATTCAGGACAGGGAACCTTACTTTTGATGTGGCTTCACCATCTCAATTTTTAATTTAATTTAATTTCTTTATTTTTTCACAGGCTTTTAATCTTCTGTTCATTTCAGTTTACTTTCAGTTTCAAGTATCTGACATACCACACTATGCTACAGTATGTACGCAGCATATGAAATTATATAACATTATTGGGTCATTACTGCCATATTTAAGCCTTACCTGCATTAGTTCTGTAGAAAGGTCACTAGTTGCGCTTACAAATGTACTCAAATCTTTGTCTATATTCTGCTAATGTCGACAAAAACGCAATTTCACAATTGTGGTGTTTCCATTAAATAAGAAATGAAATGAAAACCACTTGTGAATTAGTTTGTTTATGTGATAAGTCATTAAGAAGCTGCAACGCCTCCTGAGAATTTAATATCAACTAAAACTGCACTGAAATATGTTAAGAGCTCAGTTATTATTAACAAGTTATATCAAAACAGCATTAGACCAAAACTTCAACAAACTGATCTGCATGAACACAGCAATTTATCACCAACAGACTTACCTGTAGAAAGGTGACGCAGCAAAATCCAGAAGTTTACTTCGTTCTTGGTGGAGTCTGTGGGCCTGGCGGATTGATACAACAGGAACCCTCAACCGGAGAACTTCCCACAGAGATGTCAAGCTGAACAAAAGAGCACCAAATCTAACAATAGGCTCTTGTGAAATTGTAAGCTGTTAACATCCAGAATTAGGTATTGAATACCACTGACATGAATATTTTCAGTTTGAGGTTGTTTTTTTATTTATTTATTTAATTGCCAACGTTGGCTGGAACAGAAGAACATCTGACCAGAAACGAGCGCTTGGGGACAACGCTGGTTCACGCACTGTTCCCTTCTCAGTCGGCGAGGGTCAGTCTAAATAAACGGAGAAGCGAAACGAAAACACCCGAGCTCAACTCTGAAACGTTCCTGTTACCGCTCAAACGGGCAAACGGTGGTTGTCTCGAGACGGACCCGCAAGCCCCACGAATCTATTCTTTCAGTGCTTTCGCATAATTGTCCAGATTTTTTCGCTGTAAATTTGTGCTGACAGCTTAATCACAGGCCTCAAAGTAGTAAATGTGAAAGGCAGTGAATAGTCATATTGTGAGCCCTCCAGCGCATGGCTGTTGTCCATGTCTGGGACTATAATGGAATAATAAACATGGGGACGTGAGTTTCTCTTTAATGAGGAGGCAACAGAGCGGTCCAATAAAAAACCCTCCTTTCTATGATATTTATTTATTTTTTGTTAAATAAACGATCAGATGGTTATGATTAGCATGAGGAACAAATGATTGTGTGGTGTCTGCTGAAGTATAGGACTATAAAAAGATCACATCTGCTTACCAGGTTGCCTCACACCTGGATGTAGAGAAAAACATGATTTGAGGAAGGATAGTTTGCCCTTTAAATAAGTGTGACCGCAATACATTAACCATCTTTTTGCCTCCTTCTGTCCGCCATTAGACTCTGAACAGAGAACATTTACAATCAGCCTGACAGCCATTATCTTGTCATTCTGCCTCGCTGTAGCGCCGCTAGCTAATTACACCGTTTTCCTTTTTGTCAGAAAAAGCCTTCTCTCTGCTCTGTGTGCAGATTTGGAGCGAGAGCCGTGATAAAGGAGCGCCACAGTGAGAGGAGACAGCAGACAGAGGCAAATTAGTCTCCAGAGTCTCGGGGAAAAGGATTTTATTAGGTTCACGTGTGAAGGAGAGGCCCGAGCTGTCAGATGCAGTCGGGATAGAAATGTTCCGTCGGTCTGAGTTTTTACGCCGTTTCAATGGAGCCGTGCGAGCATTTCGGCTCCGAGCACAACAGAGACATCTGCGCCGGGTGGGTGAGGAGCTGAAACGAAAACCACGGGGTTTGGCTGCACCCCGACCCCCATCACAAGAAACAGCGTCTAATGAGATACTGGAGGCCAGACGTGTCTCCCGAAATAAAGAGTCCGACCAGCAACTCGGGCTCCCCGCAGGCCCTCAGCTCGCTTTACGCCTTCTTAACGTGCCGTTTTCAGCTTTCTGGGTTCAGTTATGAGTTACGAACCAGCAAAATATGTCAATAAAATGTGGGTTTTATTTTTATTGTTAAAAAACATGATTATTTGTTGGCTGGTAGTTTCAACAATGGAAATAAAACATTTTTTGAAAAAAAAGTACACTTTTACTACTTTAGAAATTTTACAAACAGCTATTTATTTCACATACTGTAGTTGTATAATGTAGATCTGGGTCTTCTAAATCAACTGTATTATGTACCATTTAAACTGAAATATTGATTGACTATGTTCTTTGATCCATAGTCAAAAGACTATTGATCAGTAATGACTACAAAATAAAACTAAGATTAGCTGCACTATTCCTACAATTTGGCATACAAATACTTTTTTTTTTTTTAACATTTTTGTTTTTCAGATTTCAAGATCAAAATTGGGAATTCGGTTAAATTTTTGTATTTTATTGTTGCAAATACTAAAACAATAAGGCTCCATAATTTTCCTGTTTAGACAGCAAACACAGCACTCTGGCTTTTTGGGATAAATAACATAATTTATCATTCATCACAGGGTGGAATGCTTGTATGTGAACTCAAAAATAGTATTTATTTGTGTGAAACATGTCCCTTGATAACAAACCCGCCAGTATTACATAGCATATACATATGCATCAGTTCCCATGTGGAAGTGAACGTGGATGTCAAAGAAACTCTTGTTTCTTCACTCTTTTATGGAATAAACTGTTTATACAAGAGCACCATTATGCCCATAGTAAGACCATATTTTTATGGAAAAGAAATCGCTCCATCAAAGTAGCAGCTTAAAAATAAGTTTCATAATAATTTCCTATGCTATGCATAGGAAATTATTTGGCCAGATAGCATTTAGTGCAGATATGTCCAAATATTTTTAAATGGTATTAATTTTAACAATTTTCTAATTGTTCTTTTATTTTCTTACTTTTTTACTTTTAGTATTTAATTTCTCCAATTCTTATTATTATTATCATCATTATAATTAACATCTCAAAACGTGTTTATTGTTAATTACACGAGGGGACTCACTCACACACACCTGCTCTCCTCCCAGCATGAAACGCTCCTTCTTCGTGAACATGTCCATCCTTCTTACCAGATACTCTGCCCTCTACTGTCCCTGGGTAACGTATCTGCCATCATCCAACTACGAATCACCGGAAGCGCTAATTCTCCCTCCTTCTCGACTCCTGAATTGCTCCAGCGGTTAAAGTTTGTGTGTTAAATATTTCTGTTAGTTTGGCACTTTTTTCCGGATGGACTTTGGTGCTTTTTAGTTTTCGTTCTTGTAGTTTTTCTAACCCGTCCCACCACGTTTCTGTTCACTTTTATCCAACTAAAATAGCGCTAATTATAATATCGGAAGGAGAACGGAGGGGTTGGCCAAGGAAGAATGAGAGATTTGATTGGATAAGTCCAATGTCCGTCAATGAAATCAGCCAATGGGTCGTCGTGGTCAATAAAAGTTATTTATAATATACATTTTTGATAAATGACATTTATCAAAAATATGAGGCGGTCCTCGGGCCCTCATATGCGTCAGTCAGACTAATACAATCTGAAGCAGTTTTAATTTCTGTTCAAATTGCTACATTGCTCAAATATGAAAATATGAACTACCCAGATTTAACCAATCTTCTACATCAGAAGCTCCGTTTCGATTTACCATATAATTGCACAATTTGGCATTTTAAAAATGAATTTACTTAATGAAAATTTTGACAAAACTCTTGTTTGCTGATAAAAAAAAATGTTTTGGTGCTAGGGTGAGGTAGTTTTTGATTTTATCTCGCAAAACTGCAACGGTATCACTTTTTTCGCGTCACACAAGTCACATGAACTCACAGTAAAAAATGCTGCTTTCACCAAATATTAGGTCAAAATTCATGACTAAAGAGTTGGGTGAGAAATTTACCGGAAGTCTACAGCTTGAATAATTTTGTTGGGTCAGGTGTTGGGTAGATTTACCCAATCGGTTGGGTTAAAGACGAAACCTGGAAGAAGCCACGCCATTTTCAACAAGACTGCGAATCTCGCGCATCAGACTTCTCCTCTACTTTGAGATAAGAAATGGTAAGTAAAATAAGATAAAGTTTCAGTGTGAATTGGATTTTATTGATAAATAGAATTTATAGAATTAAACATTTTTAAAAAATGTTTATTTCGGTATGTTGTTCTGACAAAGAGCTTTGGTGTTCTTGTCTTTTTTTTTTTTTTTTTTTTAAAAAGAGTAGAGCGTAAATTAAATTATATTAACCTCAGTCATATTTGTTCGTAACTTAGCATAGTAATAAAAAAAATTATTTAGTTTGAAAAGAAAAGATAGTTGACGGTTAGTCTGATTTTCGCGGGCTTAGTTCGCTAGCAGGGTGCAATATGCGCGCGCAACCTCAGCGGGCTGAGGCTACGTGTTCGAACACCAGCAGTAATGGCGGAGCAGAGCAAGCAGAGTTATTAATAAAGTGGGTATATTAGTCTTTTTGGAAAATAAAATAACTTTTACAAAGTTATTAGGCGATAAATAGGTTGTGTAAACCTGAATTTTGTGCTCGGTTTATTAACATTTGGCTTAACTACAAATGTGGTCGTATGTGTTTGGACTTAACCGCTCCAGCACTCCAGCCGCTGGCTCTTCTCGTTCTGTCAGGTGACCGGGCGGAGCGGCTCGATAAACCGAGAGAGAACCACCGTCTTCCGGCACATTGCTTTCAAACGCCCGTTGGTTTTCGGCAATGAGTTGGAAGCAAAAATACCGTATTTTTCAGACTATAAGCTACTACTTTTTTCTAGGCTTTGAACCATGAGGCTTACAGTTCGGTGTGGCTTTTCTGTGAATTTTTCTTCAACCGCCAGGGGGCTCTTTAGGAAAAAGTGAATCATTGGAAGTCAAGATTGCTAATTTTCATTTAGAACAAGAACATGCTAGCAGCATGCACCATGGAGAAATGTATTCAAACTCATATGATGCAGCTTTTAAGTTGAAGGTTATCATCTGGCAGTACACGAGGGAGGGAGCCGCTACTCATGAGCTCAGCATGAGTGAAACCATGGCTCTGCGTTGGAGACAGAGGGCTGCGTTCAGCAGGTTTAGTCCTTATGGAAAACCTAGAGCGGCGGAGATACCAGCGGCTTACAGCCTGGTGGGGCTTATATATGTACGGTTCCAGTTTTTTAAATGTTTGGGAATGTTCTTTGATCCATAGTCAAAAGACTATTGATCAGTAATTACTACAAAATAAAACTAAGATTAGCTGCACTATTCCTACAATTTGGCATTTTTATCCTATTTACAAAAAAAACTTAAACATCAAAGGGAAAACAGATTTTTACAAAATACTGACAGTTAAACAAAAACATTTAACATAAATTAGCTGATTGCATGAATCTTCACCCCCTTAACTCAAAGTAGAAAGAATGGAGATAATCTGAGTTCTTTAAGTGGGTCTCAACTGTTTGTAGTATAAATTTGAAGTTTCAAATATATACACATTTAAAGAGTCTAAGTGAAAACGTGTTTATTTGTAACTCTTTGGTGCAAAATATTGATTGAAAATCGATTTATTCACTTCATGTTTATGTCTGTGTACGGCTGAGATGGAACTGCACTGAAAACAGCCCTTAAATTATTCAGACTACCAACACAATAGAGACACAGGGTGATAACTCAGAAATAGACCAAATATTTGAAGATAAAGATATAAAATTTTAGATATTTCACAACGAGATATTAACATACATGAAACCTTACAAAAAACACAACTTCTCCTCGTGGGCACACTCTGCTCAGACTCTGCTCACCATTGGAGAAACACTTTTCGGCACAGTCGTCTGGCAACCTCTCCTTCTAGTGGGTGTGCCTGTGTGGCTACTATCGATTGTAGCAACCTGTGCCACCCATTGGATGAAGGGAGTTGGTTGGGTGAACAAACTGCCTAAGATCAGCAGCACACTGCTAGTGGATGTTTAGTGTACAACAGAGCAGAAAGCTGAGGTGGTTGTTTCTTCCTAAATTCTGCAGGTTGTGCAGGTTGCAACAATCGACAGTAGAACAGAGACCAAGTCTGATTGAAAGAAGTTTTGAGTATTATCATTTCAAGTTTTGAGAAGAAAGACATGAAATCCTGCTCTCAAAATGAAAATATAAGTAAAAGTATTAAACGTTTTGAGAAGAAAGACATCAAATCCTGTTTCGGACTGAAAATGTGTGCTCTAATGGGCAAAAAGGGAAAATCAACTAGAGGTGTGCCGATCGTCACCGATCATAATCGGCCGATTTCTGTGAAATCGGTGATGATCGGGATCGGCCGATCATTCACTCTGTTACCGATACCGATCACCTGCATCTCATTTCCCAGCCTGGTCTCGTCTTTTCTTCACTCTGCGTAAACGCGCAGCAACAAATGCTAAGCGATGTGTAATTATAACGCACTGAGTGAATGGGGACGTTTGCGTGTTGCGGCGGAAAATAGAAGCAGGTCAAAATGCATCAACACCACGAAGCTAATAGACATAAAAACAATGACGGAGTTTGGCTACATCGAGGCTCAATGCAGTAAAAAGACACGGAGGATCAGACAGCAGGTAACGCAGTACAGCTACAAACACTCACCGGATTAGCATGACGGTCAGAAAGCTAAACAAATAACCTATAAAATTATTTAAGTCTTCGAGTTGCGATGTAAGACGCTGGTTCTGCTGTTGAACTGCTTTGACACGGAGCCGCTTCTGCTCCACCCGCTATCACACCGAACCTGTTTAAAGTTGCAGCATCTAACTTAAAAAAT
>CAEGAF010190775.1:0-40113 GCA_903067075.1 Micropoecilia bifurca | reverse complement strand
GAAAGGCACAGATTATAAAGTAGAGAGTGGAGTTTCAATGAAATGGTTAAAATAACTTGCCATGTAGCAGTAAACAGGCCTGGACTCCCTCATTCAGAGGAAATACCTCCTATGTCAAAATATTAATTGTTACAACGTGCATAACGCACTGCAGATGTTCAGATGGACATGTGGTCAAGGACATCTGACAGAGCACTGATGTTTTATGGTCATTTATGAAAAATTAAATCTTAATAACAAATTTAATATTGTGCTGCAGTAATGACCTATAAACTAACTAATTTATTTCCACCATTACAGTTGCTAACAAGTTTGGTGAGCAGCCATTTTGTTCTTGAAAACGTGGGATTTTGATTTTTCTTTGTGGAAATTCTGCAAGTTAAAATCGTGAAGAACCGACTCCATCATTAATAAAGCTGCAATTTGTTTATGAAATTATAAACTCTTGGGATCTTTTAGAAAAAACACCCCAGCTGCAGTAACTTTTTGATTTCTTAAAAAAAATGTTTTGTGCAACATTAAACATTAAAAATGAATTTCCATGACTGGAAAGTTTTAAAACCACATTTTAATAACTCATAATTCTAGACAGCTTTTGTTTCATCGGAGGTGGAGAGTTTTAGTCAAATGATTTGAAGTTGGAAACAATGAGATGTTGGTAGGACAATGACATAAAAAACACACCAGAACTGGTTTTTAATGGATAAACATCCCAATATTGAGCTTCTAGAACCTCAAACTAATTAAGAGTGGTCAATAAAAACAGAGTCTGTATCAGGAAACCAATTAATTTAAATGGAAATGTACTCTAGAGTGGATATTACATAGTATACTGGTGATGTGTGTGTGTGTATATTGGGCCTGTATAATGTGTTGACTGGAGAAAAATCCACAATCAATTAAAAAATGCTGCACCCAATTCATGTTTTGTAATTAATTGGAAAAACGATAGCTTCAATCAAAGTCACAAATGAATGATGACATTAGTATTTGTGGTAACTGTGTGTAATGTTCTGTTCAGAACTGTAGAAACTTGATTTATCTACATAAACGCCTTACATCGAGCCTCATGGTTTAACTCCCCTTGTCGTCGCTGCAGCATCGTGTTTCACATGCTGGCCTTTTCCTGCATCTCCTCCTCTGCATTTCTGTGGCATTACGTTTCTTTTGTAAGAAGCTTGTTTCCGTAGTTATGGATGTTTATCATTTTCTAACGATGGTGTTGTTGTATGTTAGGATTACATGTAAGGATACTGTTAAATTAAAATTGTGTTTTTTATGAGTTGGTAAGCTTTTGATTTTTTCTTAAAGGAACTTTAACCAAGGTTTGTGTAAAATAAAGAAAATGTTTCCAGTAGGATTTCTTTGGGTTTTATTTGCTTCAAATGCAGAGAAGACGCACCATATATGGTAGCTCCAGTCGATTCCTGTCACCCCTTCTCTCTGTGTCCTTCTTCATAACAGCCCACTAGAAACACAACATTAAAAAGTAACTTAGCTGTGTGTCACTTTAAGTTAAAAAACAATATTAGTGCAGGTCTCCATTTAAGCCATTGTTTCAGTGTTTTTAGGTTTGCAGAGAATAGTGTCTGCACAGCTTTCTCAAGATCCAACTGCAGCATTTTAATTCATTTGACGTCTGGACTTTGACTGGGCCGCTGATGTCAAGTCAAGCTCATTTCAGCAGCAAGGTGGTTTCATCAAACATGGCGAACCAACTGATATATTTATATTGTACAAATCTAGAACTCAACTCAGGACAACTGGAACCAATATTTGTTTTGCATGAGAAACTAAACAAAAAATACTTGGTAAGATTTTATGTTTCCTGGAAAAATCCACTTGTGATTAATCTTTGCTAAAGTAGAAATATGAATTTCAGATTATTTGGAAAAGTCTTTGAAATCCCACTCACAGATTGATGGGCACCAACTGTTGCTACTTTAAGCTAATTGCTGATGTTTTTTCATCTTGGCATTGCTTGTTTAAATCCAACAAACCTCCCACAGAGGAGCTCACAAATGATAATGACCAATTTTGAGCATTTCATTAACACTTTTCTGTTTTAATACTCTAAAAGCAGAAATAGTGCATTTAGTTTTTCTAAACTGTTACTTCCATTTTTGAATTTTGAAGAGGGGGAATGTGGTTGCTGGTTTTCCAGAGCAAAAAGTTTAAAATTCAGTTTCTCTGTGCGGAAATGCTTGAAAATGTTTTTTTTTAACAAAAGTGAAGAGAAAGTATCTGCAAAACTAAGAGTATCTGTTAAAACTAAGCTCTCCAGTCATCCTTCTTAGTCCGACAACAAACTTATCCTGCACTGGATGAAGAGGGAGAAACACCCAACCTGAAACAGGTTCTCACTCTCAGCGACACGGAATAAAAGATCAAGGCACAAGAACAGGTTTCACAGCCGACTTTTCACGTGTCAAGAAAGCCAAAAGATATTTTACTCACCGTCTGTCACTAAGAATACGATGAAAGGCATTTATTATCTGACATTTGTACATTAGTGCTGCTTTTCATATATTTTACAGAATCCCTTTCATGTTTTTCGTCATTGGGTTTTGTTATGATTTCATGTGACAAAAACATTTTAATTTAAGCAACCCACAAGTAATAAACAAGAGATCCACTGTTCAAGTCTGAGAATCTGTTTCCAGAATAATCCTCAGTCGCATTCTTCATTAATCTATATTTAAATAAAGATGGTCAAGAAGTCACATGTGTCAAACTTAAGCCCCGTGGGCCAAATCTGGCCCGTCGCAGCTTTTTGTCCGGCCTCCAGACACCAAATTACAACAATCAGTCCCTTCAGTTTTTTTCGATTCATGGAAATTTATGCAAAATCAAAGGATACCCTCAATTCTTCATGCTAATCCGTGACATGTTTGTACTTCCGACTGGTTGCCAGTCGAATTTATGAAGTTGCTTTGCTCCTCAGGCTAGAAATGGAAACGTTTCTGATAAGACAAAAGGCAGAAACGAACACAGCTGCAAAAATTCTAATCTGTGGAGATTAAATTTAATTTGATAAGATTAAAGTAGATTAAAGTATAAATATTACGGTTTTTTCATCTGGTAACATTTTGAACATGAAATTAGTAAAGTTATAATATATTAAACGATACAATTTTTTGAACCTCTGAATTTATTGGCAGCTGAAATAAGAAGGTATGAGGTAGCATTTATGCTATATGCATGTAATAATTGTTTGAGTGTTTCTTTAAATAGGGGGTCCCAAATTAGCAGGCTGTAAAGCTCCTATTTAATTTGGGGTCGTTGCTCTACTGCACAAAACCCAGATGGTATAAATTAGAGTTGGTGGCTGGATTTTGACAATCTCTGTAAAAAAAAAAAAAACATTTTGCACACATTAAAAAGTAAAGCACAAGGTTGATCAATATTGACCTAAAAATCTCTGCAAATGTGATTCAAATCCATTAAAAACCACACGTCTAATATGACAAATTAAAAACCTTTGACATCCTTTATTTTAATGAAGGCAGCAGTGCAGTAGAGCTTCTTAAAACAAGCCAGCAGTGGGATTCTTTTAGCCGTGGTTTTCCACGTCGCCTCTAATCCTCACATGGTTTACTGTAATTACTGAAGACATCAAGCTGTTGCAGCGACTCCACCTCTTCCAGCCTGACTTCCCCATGGGTTTCCCTTCTTGCAGCTTCTCTTGTCTTCTATTTTACGATATTGCCTATCCAGTCAGCAGCGAAGCTTTGGTCTAAATAGGAAACTTTTCTCATCTGCTATCACACACTTAGTGGCTTTTGCTGTGAGAAAACAAGCAGCCACTTTGTAAAAGAAAAAAAGCCAGAAAAGAAATTACACTTAATTATGGAATAAGATGAACTATTATGACCCAAACAATGGCTGAAATGGTGCACAAAAATAGCCAAACAAAAGTTAAAGTAATCCCTTGCATGCTTTCTACGGGTTGGGCTTCAAAAATATGCCTTAGCAGTGTGTGTCTTTTATCAGACGTCTATTCATTTCCAGACGCTCTTCACGCAAAGCGGTGGCGCTTTATTCATACCTTATTGTGTTGCAGCGATGGAGAAAGAGTGCAGCCTTTTATGTGGATGTCACCGCACAAATATGTCCTTGAATAATAAAAACCGGAGGCTGTAATAGAGACATAAAGCAGGATGTCATGCGGTTTCCCACAGTGGAAGATTAGTGAGGAAGAAGAAGAAAGAAGGATTGTTGTAGAGTTGATGTTCAGGCACACCTGCTGGATGGAAAGTGGGTTTTATTTGAACATTTTCAAGGTGTCTTTCATATCCCAGGGGGATAATTTGTATTATAGTCAAGAGAATAAGCATTCACAAACAATAAATGCAATATAAAGTACAGAACTGAATAGACAAAGAACCATAAGTACAAACATACACACAAAACTCAACAAGAAGTAAAAGGGCAGGGTAAAAATCTTAAATCTTATTGATTCCATGGTTTTTTGGATTTTCATCCTGATCATAACAGAGAAAACTCTCAACAAGGTTTGGTTATGCTCTGAAAAAAATCTGTTTTTGTGGAGAGTAGAGAAGTTTTATTGACAATTGTTTTTCTGACAATAACCAACAAATAACAGAAAAATTATGATTTAAAACATCCTTATAAAACTACTGTACATGTTCAAATTCCTTAAAATGCTATAAAAGTGCATATATGTTGGTGAACCTTCTTGCATAGTGTCCACATGTTTGTCTAAAGAGTTGAATTTTGTCGATTATTCAAATGCTTTTATTTCTCCACAACTTCAATTGCTTAATCAATAAGGTAAACACAGAAAATGGCATTTTTACTTTCATTTATGCTTTTTAAGTCTGAAATTGTGACAATCTCTCCTCCTCTGTGGCAAGTTTATCCAAAGGGGAAGCAGGAGGTGACAGGTGAGCCACCTGACGTGTTGTTATCAAACAGCCTTCTTATCCTATTTGCAGGTCTGGTGCAGAATTAGCTGCAGTGCAGAGGAAGCAGGAGACCTACAGGATCCTGCAAAGTGTCTGACTTTAAAAAAATAAATGGAGGATGAGCCGAGTTTTTCCAAGATGAGACAAATGAAGAGAATCGCCTGATGGGATCCCTGTGGAAGAAGATCAGGGGGAAGTCAGAGAGCAGAATGCTTTGCTTCAGCAACGCCAACGCCAAACGTCTGCCGGACGGAGGCGCCATCGACCCCCCAGAGGTCAGACGCAGTTTAATCCCAGAAATGACCCATTAGACTGAAGAGTAGGGAATCATTTTCCTGCTTTTATAGCTTCACTGGAACAGAATGTTAAAGTAACAGATTTTATCATATATTCCAAATAAATAAATAAATAAAATCTGAGAATACTGTGTGAGAAAAGCTAAACCTGAAATAAAAAAATGAATTTTCAAATAGCATTACAAATCAATGACAATGTTGCTCCTATCGTAGACAGAAAAAGAGTAAATTTCCACCAAACATAATTTCAGAAATGTTCTAGAAAAAACTGTTTGAGTTTGAAAAGTTGCCAATTTGCTAGAAAAAAACCCCTCTGGATTGAAAAAAAAAATTTATTTTGAAAGTCGTAAATTTCCCAAAAAATTTCTCAAAAACCTCTGAGGTCAATTTCAAAATTCACAAGTTTCTTTCTAGCAGCCTTTGTTGTTGTTTTTTCTAAAACATTTCTGAGGTCAATCTCAAAATATCTGAGTTTCAAGTTAAAAACTCACCAGAAAAAAGCTCTGTTCTTTTTAGATTAATTTTCCAGAAAAAACATGACCATTCCTGAGCTTTAAAAGTTCCAAATTTTCTAGAAAAAAACCGTCAATGTCAAAAAAATTCTCTCTTTTGAAACAAGTTTTTATTTTCTCAAACATTTCTGAAATTAATCTAAAATTTTTCTGAGTGTTTTCTAGCAACTCTTGGACTTTTCAAATTCAGAACATTCTTCGTTTTTTTACTACTATTATATTTTAAAATAAAATTTCTGAACTCAATCTCAAAATTTCTCAGATTTTTGATGCAAATTTCTTACTCTACAATAGCCCCAAAACGCCATCGTAAAATTAATGTCTTTGCCCATAAACGTTTTTGAATTTGTCTCAATAGAAACACAGCTAATATAAAATTTAACTGGAAACCTTTGACACGTAATAAATGCAGTTTATTAACATATTGAAGTCCACATAAAAACAACGCAGATATAGGGAGTCTGAGCTTCTAACTATCCAATAAATATTTATGGATATCCCCAAAGGTTTGATGCGTTATTAAAGTATATTTACTGTTTGCATAGATTTATGGGTCTTTTGTCAGGATTGGTTAGATTTAGTCTTGTCTGCGATGGGGATTTTTTTACATCCTGTTTGTTCTGTGGTTTGTTTTCAGTTTTTCTCCTCCCCTGTCACTCTTTAGTTCATCTAAATAAAGTACTTATCCTTCAACAGCCTGGTTGCCTTCCTGTCGTAAATCTGGGTTTCAGTCATTTCATAGCCAGCAGTTCGGTGGTGATGTTTTATTTTCAAACCGAATAAAAAATGAATATAGATTTAACATGTTATTGTTCACAGTCAGCATCCGTTATCTGCTTTCACTGGAAGAATCACGTATGGTGGCAAAAACCCAAAAAGAGAAGAAGAACATTTAAAATTAAGCTTAAAGTAGACTGGTATATCCACACCTATTTATTGTTTGTGTAGTCGACATGTTTACATGTAAAACATGAGTCTGTGTTTAATGTAACTGAGGCGCAGACCTGCTGGTGTGTCATATTTACCACACCTGGCCGGACCGTGAAGGCAGCATCATCGGAGACCGCAGCGGTACACAAACGGTATCAGGTGTCTGTTCGCCTCTAGTCCGGCTCTACGTCGAGTCAAGCATATTTTTAAGCAAAATACGGCGGAGAGAGTTTCTACTCCACTTACTTATCTCTGTTTGTGTTTTCGTCACCTTCCGGCGACAAGATGAGCGGATTGAGAGAGAGATGGAGGGCTGACAGTGGAGAAGAAGACCAGAAAACCAGCGTGAGTGATGTTTTAAAACCATTATTTGAATAGCGAACATTAGATTATTTCACAGTCTGTGCCTGTCTGATTCCCAGCAGCTGTAGAGTCAACTAACCGGACAGTCCAGCTTGTTTTTCCTCACTTTTGGCTCCGGTTCAAATTCCTACAGGACCTTTAAAAAGTGTTAAAGTTTCACCATTGTAAAGAGTTTAAAGTTTGACAGCAGTAATACCCACTGGACACGTTTTCACACATTATATATTCCTAAAAATGTATGAATAGATGCAGAAAAGGAGCCGTAGCAGCGCACCTGTTCTGATGTGTGTGATGTTTGATGCGCTCGGTAAACAGATCTTATCATTAAAAAAACACCGAAGAGTGTTTTTGAAACTGTATTTCAACAGGAAATACAGTTTATTTCATTTTCATTTACTTAATTTACTCAGTTTAAAATGAACATGTCACATACTTGTGTAAAGAAACGCTTTGAATGGAAAGGAGAAGAAAATAAATCGTATATCCTCTTCTCTCAAAAGTCAATTCGTTATAGCATAAGCAAAAAATTATCAATCATCCATATAGACGCATATTTAAATTGAAACCAGGCAATGTATATTCAAAATATAGATATATTTATATTTATAGCGCAAAAAGAAGCTATATTTGTGATAGCACAGTAATCTACTAAGTCAGTATACTTCATTATACCTTGGCTTTATTTTATTAAATGTAAAAATTGACCTGCTCTTTTATTTAGATAAATTGTTCCGCATTTATTTATCTGTATATTGTTTATGACTATAGTGAACAATAAAATCTGAGTAAAGGGGATTTTCTTATGATATGATATGATTATGATTTTCTCTCTGATATGACCCTTCAGACGCCCCTTAGCAGTTTATTTAGAAAAGCTTTACTTGTCTGACCCTTGACTCTTATCTATTCATCAGCATCTTTCTTCACACCTATAATTATCAGAAAGTTTGGATCACTTAGCTTAAAATGAAGACCCAAACTGATTATAATTAATTAAATCAATGTACTTTTACAGTAGTTTTAAAGTCCAGCAAAATAACCTATTACAAGGTCTACATTGTTATTATTTTCTTGACAGCAACAAATGTTTTATTCTAATAACTTTCTTAGTTTAGGTCTGACTCAGCTCATACAGCTACATCTTTTTGTGAAGCATTAGGCTAACATTTGCAGGCTCACTTCTTTTTTATATATATTGTATGTTGAGTTGGCTCATGTTTGTGACCAGGAAGGGAAAAATCTTATTCACAAGACGGTAAAACAAGACAAATTCAACTTTTCAAACATCTTTGATACAATATTTGACTCTAATAAACAGTCGCTCAGCTACTTAAACCAGAGATTCTGTCAGGTTTTGCTTTTCCTCAAGCAAAACCTGAGTAAAAGGTTGTTAGGACTTTTCTTTATGTCATAAATTGTAATTGTTGTGTTTCAGCTGCTGCTCTTTGCACATCATTCAGTGTCTGAGCTCCAGCTGCAGCTCACATGACGCAGACGAGGAGCTGCAGCACCCAGTACAATCTTGATCTTTTTATATCTAAAAAGCAAAAGAGTGTCAGCATCGATCTCTAATATGATGGGAGGCAATCAGAGACAATAAGTCACCTTGCAGGACATCCATAAGTAGAGTTTAGCTTTAAAATGTTGTGAAGGGCTTTGAACTTCCTTGTTGCTGAACTCCTGCGTTATATAACTTAAAACATTGGCATAGAAAATGTCAATTGTGGGATCTTCTAACAATCCCCTGAAACCGCAGTGTTTTTTTTAAAGTGCTTGCTTACAGAAAACATTGGTTTTGTCACTCTTAAATCTTCCAGATCATCAGACAAAACATGAGCAAATACAAATGATGGATTTCTTTTTGAGATGTTCTTTTATACCAGTGGTCTTTATGGAACAGTCATTTTACAGGGAAGGGAACCCATGAGGTAATCACCTTTTCCTAGACGGTCTTACTCACTGACTGAGCCACCCAGGATCCCAAAGATGTTGTTTTTTCTTTAAAAGGTTAAAAACTATCCAAACCAACCGGCCAAAGTTGGTACTGATCACAATTTTGTGGTTCAGTTTCACCCTCACATAACTTGATTACATGCTTAGATTCAAGAAATCCCTTCATTATAATCTGACAACAGGAAGCAGGTTTTAAAAAAATTAGAAAGCAATATAACATGCCCAAATTAAATAATTATTGTAATATTAAAGAGTTGAATGACTCAATCAAAATTAAGTTTTTGAAGTGACCTAGTCAAAGTCCAGACTTAAATCTGATTGAGATACTGTGATATGTTTCACGAAACAGGCCTTTGGTACTTAAAAATCCTCCTATGTGGGTCAAACTTAGTGGATGGTGATTAAAAACTCATTAGGAAGGAGTTCATGCAAACACTGATGCCAGTTGTGGTTGCCACGGGTGACGCATCCAGGTGTTAGGTTAGCTGGATGTAAACCAGGTTTTGTTGGCTTCTTTTTATTACCTTAAGAAAAAGAAAAGAAATAAGCTTCTTACTATTATATATTTAACCAATATTAAAATCAGTTCAATCTGAAACATTAAAGTGTGACAAAAAAAAGGCAAAATTAAGAAATCTGTAAAGAGGTAAGCACTTCCTCACAGTGCTGTAAGTTTTAAAATGTAGCTAAATTTGGAAGTTGCGCTTGTTTCTTCTGTCTTTTTTGTTCGGTAATCTTTGTATAATTTACATGTCTTTGTGTATTTAACTTGTGAACATTACTTCTCACTCCAAAGAAAAAGCAGCATCGCTTTTCTGCTGCCGTTATGGCTGAGTATTGAAAATGACCCAAATTTATTCTCAGAAAAGTTAATTTTTTCCATATCGAATACAAACAAATCGTTTGAAATGGGTTTATGCTCTTATTTCTAACTATCTTGCTGCTGTTTCAGTCCAGATGTTCTGACCACCTCTGTCCGTTTAGAAACTGATAAAGAAATGATCTGGCACTTTTCAGGGAGGCGCCTGTGTACACAGAGGTGGGAGAGATGTGTTAAAACAAGATATCCAGTTACATCACCTACATGCAACAAAGCTGAGTCTGTACATGCAAACAGATTTCTGGAAATTGCAAATTTCTATCCTAAATAAATGACATCAATGATAATCTGAGCAAGATTATGTGTTTAAGAATCAAATCTGTCTTGCTTGTTTTTGCTTGTTTAACCGTTCGCCACAATTTATTTATCCTCATGGTTTATTCTGGCCTCATGGTATTTGAGTCCTGCGTTTTAAATCTCCACCTGGATAATTTTGCTTATTTTAATTGTATGAAGCTCTTTAAATGCCTTGTGAGCAAATATATTTGGCCATTTATCCATAACAGCTGGGACTTTTGATATCTAGCAATAATTTACCGTCTATTAAAAGAGCGTCCCTCTGATTAATTTCACTTCCTGCTACGGCAGAGGTGAAATTACTGTAATAACCCGATATTGGCTGGAAAGCGCAACATCTCCCCTTTCAGAAACTGTTTTTTTTAAGAGGTTTGGCAGAATTATGGTACTGCACATTTGTTTATTTAATGTTTATTTATATTATCAGCTAGTTTTATGTGAAACTACTGATGTCAGGACATTTAAAATCTAGAATATTTGATTGTGTATAAGTGGTTTAGTTTTATTCATGGGTTTCAACAGTCCAGAAAAGTCTGAAATGTAATTATTTCCAGCTTTGCAAGGAAATCAAATCTAGCATGTAAAAATATATTGTTGTCTGTCCACTCATCCATTTGTCCATCTGTCTATTTTATTTCAATCCATCCGTTCAGCCTGTGGTTAGTTAAAATGTAGCTTTTAAATACTGAACTCAGTATTTAAAACAATATTTTTTAAATACTGAATTCATTGAGCTTGACTAATTTGAGTAAAAACCCTTGTGAAGATGCTGCTGAAGCAAGATGGTGCCGTCATCCACAGTGACTCATGTACTAAACAGCTGCTCAGTGGGAAAGAAGCCATTACTCTAAAAATAACAAACAAAAAAGCCAGATTACAGTTTGAAAATACACAGAGTTAAAGCTCTTCATTTTTGAAGACATTTCCTGTAGTCTGATGAAACCAAAGTGGTTTGGTCATCGATACACATGAAGGAAGAATGGGGATGTCTGTACTGTCCTAATTGTGAAGCATGGTGGTGGCAGCATCATGTTGTGGGGCTGCTTTGCTGCAGGAGGAACTGGTGCTCTTCATAAAATCAATTATGTCGAAAATGATGTTGAAGTTAAAGGTTGGGCGCAGATCGAGCTTCCAAATGGACGATTAGCATTCAGCCAAAGTGGCTTACGGACAACAACATCAATGTTTTGGTGTGGCCATCACAAAGCAATGATCGTAATCTGATGGAGAATTTGTGGGCAGATCAGAAAAGGTGTGTGAGAGTGAGGTGGCCTACAAACCTGAATCAGCTGCACCAGTTCTGTGAGTCTAAATGAGCCAGAACTCCAGAAAACTATTGTGAGAGGCTTAAGGAAGAAAACCCAAACGGTTTGACCCAAATCATGCAGTTCAAAGGCAGAAAACTCAGAAAATGGCTGTAAATGTCAAATTTTACAAACATAAATAATCAGATGTAATCATAGATATATCTGACAGATTCTCTCTCTCATTATTGTAGTATTTAAGACACGCATTCCTGCAATTTTAATTAACATAAAATGGTGAGAAAAAGGTACCTATTTATTCAACAGCTGAAATAATATTCCAAATTAAAGACGATTTAATTATAGAGTGATGAAGCGATTGTTTCCACATTTTAATTATGCAAAACAAATATTCCTTTCACACATTTAACACCTGAGTTGTTTTTGGATGGTTTGGCTAATTTAATCTCTGATTAGCAGGAATCAGAGATTAAATGATTGTCCCACTTTCTGCTGATAATAGATATGAGTCGATGTGTTGAAACAAGCCAAAAGGACAAAGAACACCCTGTGGGTGTTATTTATTGCTTAAAAACACTTTTTATTGTTTCAAGCCCTCAAAGATCGACTTCATTAAGTCAACCCTTCATGAAAAACAATTGACTTGACATTTTACTGAGTTGCTTGCGAGGTAAGAATGTGCCAAGACCTGTTGGGCCTGTAGTTAAAAAGAAATGGCATCATCAGATTGGCAATCAAACGTTTTCTTTTTTGGATCACGCTTAAGCATTTATGTGACAATCAAATGGCATATCATCAGAAACACCAAAGAGACGTTGCCAGATAAAGATTAAACATTTTGCAACGCGTTGTAAAGACAGAAGAGAAACTGATTGCATTATTTCCCATCTTAATGCTGCATGCCAAGAGGATCACAGACATGACTGAACAAAATATGTTTATATAAACGCAATGCAGGAAGTGAAGGCCTTACTGAAAACACACACACGCAGTATTTGTTCATGATCTGTTTGTTCATGATGTAACAAAGTGGATAATTCTTTCAGTTTAACTCTGAGCATTTCTTATCTTGAACGAGAAACTTTTCACCACATTCTGCTGCAGAGCCGCAGTCCTGACGCATCTCGTCTCATAGCGTGAGAACAAGCAGAGGAGGCCTATCATTTTCCATGCTGGGATGTTATTAAAATAGCTTAGCTGGATTCTGATCTGTTTACTGTCAACTCTGCAGTGTTTTTACATGGCCAACATAAAGAGATCAAGCTGAAGGTGAACATTTAAATGGCATGTTTCCACTGCTGGCATGTCAAGAAATAACAGGTATAACTACAAATATGTGTGAGTCACTCAGGAATAATAATAAAATAAAACATTTAATGTACACTTTTATTAAAAGAACAGCATGTACAGACAGCTGCTGGACATTTGGTAGGTTTTCAATAATACAGGGGTCACAGTTTGTCTTGTTCAGATCTTCATGGTTAATTGTTAAAGTATTAGACAAAATTAAGTATAAAATAAAAACAATGGTTCACAATTTTACCATTTTTACCAAGATTTTCTAAACAAATCAAATAGTTTTTAGCACAGCTTTTATTAGACATCCTTTGAATGCTTGCTTTATACTTCTGGATATTAAAATCCATCCATTTTCTTTACACCCTTGTCCCTTAATGGGGTCGGGAGGGTTGCTGGTGCCAATCTCCAGCTAACATTATGTGCAACAGGCGGGGTCACCCTGGACAGGTTGCCAGTCTGTCACAGGGCAACACAGAGACACACAAGACAAACAACCATGAACACACACACTCACACCTAGGGGCAATTTGGAGAGGCCAATCAACCTGACAGTCATGTTTTTGGACTTTGGGAGGAAACCAGAGAACCCGGAGAAAACCCACCATGCACAGGGAGAACATGCAAACTCCATGCAGAAAGACATTTCATTCTTCATTCCTTCTGGATTTCTTTGAACCTGACAAGATTCCCAGGCCCAGAGCCAATGAAGTCACCATGATTCACTCTAGGTCTCTGGGTTATTCACCTTTCTCCTTCTTCCAAACAGACACAAAATCTAGTCACCTAAAGAAAAAGCCTAAGGTATTCATCCTCTCTCTTTTACTTCCTTTTGGCTTCAAAGTGTTCCTTCTGGGGAAGTAGATTTTCTTTTAGAGTTTTAGCTGTTGTTGTTTTTGAGGCTACAATCCATGACTTGGTTGAGTTATTTATTGATGTCAGTTGTCCTTTAGAGTCTTTGAACAGTTTTTTTCCTTCTCACTTGTGAATTGTTCATACTTAAACATTGCAAATACACAAAATCTTACCAAGTACACTCTAAAAAGAAAATAGTTGAACCAACTTAATTAAATTGCTTCTATGGGTAACAAGCAATTAAATTAAGTTTATCCATCTTAATTTATTAAGTTTAACCAATTCAGTATATTATAATCATCCAACTCAATTTGTTAATTTTTTAAACAAATGTATTAAGTATGTTTAAGATAACAGATTTAAGTCAGTCTTACTCAAATCATTTAGTTTACTTCAAAAAATGGTAAATGAACTGAACTTGTATAGAGCTTTTCCAGTCATTTTGACCACTCAAAGAACTGACACTAGAGTCACATTCACCTATTTGTACCCATTTTGTCTAGTTTCTAGTGAAAATATTGTAAAATAAGATAAAACTAACTTACGAGTAGCTTTTTAGCAAGATATCTGACCTTGTTTTAAGTAAATAAATAGCTATGATTTACTAAATCAACACATTAGCTCATATCCATTATCAGCAACAACTGGGACAAACATTTAATGTCTGTATTCCTGATTTTAAAAAAGTTCTTGTTCCACCGGCAGATATTTCATTTATAACAAGACGTTCTCATAAGTGAAATAATCTGGTGGTAGAACTAGAAAATTCTCATCAATATTTACTTAAAACAAGTCCAGATGTCTTGCGTAAATGTTACTTTTGCGTATCTTTGTCTAATTTCATGGGTACTAAGATGAAATTAGTACCCTAAGCACTAGAAAATAAAAATACTTGGTAAGATTTTGTTTTTTTGCTGTGAAAAGCAAAATTTCCTTTCAAAAACAAACTTGTGGTTTAAATGAACATTTTCAATATTGGTTAAAATATTTTTTAGTTGAATTAATATAATTTATAAATATAGTGCATCTTTTATGACTAATTTAATTTATACTTGTGGTATGTGAAAAAACTGTGTCCCTTATTCCCCCTGATTAGGCATATAAATGACACTAAACACTTTGTGTGGTGAGCTTAAATGTGTGTAAGGACAGCAAGCACAAACATGAACATATTTGGTGTTCAGTCAGGTGTGTTTGCACAGTTTTGTTTATTTTGCACATTGTAACCAAACCAGAAACTGTTATATAAAGACTTTTCATTAATCAGCTTTATGTAACCAGCATGACGCATTCCTCAGAGTGCTGCTACCTCCCAATGTCACCGTCTGGCAGACAACCGATGGCCTTGTCCTCTTGCAGTTTTTATCACCTCAGTAACTCAGGAATCACAGGAGGTTTGCATGCATAGTGCTTTCACTGATGTGGACAGCATCACTGAAATAATAAAACTCTGGTTTAGTTTGAATGTTGAAGGAGATGTTTTATGTAAAATTCACATTTTGCCCATTTTTGTACCTCCATTTGGATCTCTACTGCTTCTAAAAGCAGCCCAAGCGCTTAAAAACAAAACACCCAGCTGGTTTTTGGCAATAGGTTCATGTTTTTTAGGTGTCTGGAAAATAAACCTTTTCAAAATCCTCTGGAACGTAACTTCACAAATCAGCAGGCACTGACTGTTGCCTAGCAACCCCAGAGAAGTCCAGCCCGTTACCTAGCAACCGAAGCTGAGCTCTGGAACATTTGGTCTACGTTCACATTGCAGCATGAACTGACCCGATTCCGATTTTTTTTAATTTTATTATTGATGTAACGCGATCTATGTCTCTTTTTATAACAGTTTGAACAACTCGTCAGATTTTTTTTTCAACGCGACCCAGACCTCTTGGATATCCGATATATATCCGACCTTTTCAAATGTGACCTGAATCTGAACAGCCAGATCCTGAACATCACGGATACTTGATAAACGTCACGAGTGCGTCCTCAGTACATGCAAGCGGGAAGAAAAAACGACAACAACCATGGCTTCATTCGGAAAGCAACTTCAAAATCGTAAGCTACGCTACACCGTTAGCATCCTCGTTTACTTCTGCGAACACTGAGCACTTCTTCTTTTGTTGATGTTGTTGCGCCCTCTACTGTGCATGCGGGACACTTTCAGGTTGCTTGCGGTTCACACATACACGTCGCATATATTTGTAAGCGTGAAAAAATATGATTTGACAAAAATTCGGAATTGGGTCACTTCACGCTTCAGAGTGCATGTAGCCTTGGTCAGCTGGTTTGACCATTGCTGTACAATGGCAACACGTGTTTTGTTGTTGACTTACCATCCAGAAAACACTTACCGTAATCTTGTTGATTGTGCAGGAGGCGCTACTAATGCTTTTCAAAGATGTATGATTGCATAATTGCGCATCCGTTTGCAGTTATTTTCACAAGTGAGTGAAAATGTTGAGTTGAGTGTGTGAACAGCAGTTTATTTGATTTTAATAAGAGACACTAACACATCACAAATAGGCAGAACTGTAAGAACAATCTTGTGCAAAAAAAAATTTATGACCATACTTTCTTCAGCTAATAAACTTATCCAAACGTCTTCAGGGTTGCATAATAGGTCAGCTTTAAACGATACAGGACTATTAAAATGTTCCTGGCTCTAATATAAACTGTCCTGGGTGTTTATGATCCGGGCAGTGGGAATGTCTCTCCCCGTTCTTTCCGTTGTGCACGTGTCATCAGAGACCTGCAGGGGAGGCTAGTAGCGTCGACTGGCACTGTGGCTCCCCGTCTGGAGGAACAGTGCGCAGGAACAGGGCTGGGCCTGTCAGTGCCTCACCCAGCCTTGTAAGGCAAGACGACCGTGACTCACCACAAGCTTAGTCACAACACGGACACAGTCGGTCCGGATCACATCTGCCTGGGAAGAGTCTCGGATTGCTTCGTCCGCTCAGGTAGATATGATAGTGGCTCTTTGAGAGAAAGTATTGTATGATGGGGGTTTTATGTCTGTGGAGGGAGATGAAAGATTTTTTTTTTGCTTTTAAAAATTTTAATGTTTCAGGGTTTTTTTTATAGATTTATCTTGAATTTTATGAATCTATCCACGCAGAGGTGTTTTTTTTTTTTTTACGTAAAAATGATTTTTATCCAGTTTTTTTGTCACATGAGCCATTTTACATGTTTGGCAAGAAATATTTGATATAAAGTTGTTTCAAGTACTGTATAACTTCTTCACCCATTTGTAACATGTGTAGTCATGTTGCTCAGTCATAAAACTGGTGTTTGAGATGTGATTGGAGATAAATGAACCTTACAGATGTCTGTGAACTGTACTGGTGATGCAACTGTCTGTCCCTGCAAATTATTGGTCCTTTGCATTGATTGATGCTTTGTGTGGATGACTCCTTGCATAGAGTGTCAATCTGTAAAGTGAGATCATCTCCTAAATGATGAGCAGCTGTAATAGAGAACAGTAGTCTAATAACGTGGGACTGGATGTTATAAAGTGAGCAGATGTTTGTATTATCTGGTGATACAGACATTAAGAAATCAGGGATGTTTGTTATAAAACTATAAAACTCAGTCAGGGTGGGCTGATCCTTAGTCTCAAACAATATTAACTATTGTAAAATGTTGATTGTTTGTTGTTTTCTTAATTTAAAAATTGGTAATTAGGAATAAAAGGTGCAAATATTCTTTCTTTTTTTTCCCAGGGCATTCTTTGTCAATTTTTCATGATCAGAAATATTTCCAAACTTCAGAATTTGTCTTTCTTGTGACTCAAGGGAAGCATGTATTCGCCTTCTTTCAGCCAGCTGCCTGGCAGTTTTGCTTCTCCCATAACGGAATCCTTTACAATTGGATGCAAATTTTAAAACAGAAAATTCTTTTTTTACCAGTTTTACCTGTAATTTAGTCAAGATAGTTTTCCTCTTGGCAATTATAGATTTTATTGGACAGATTTACAGATTGAGAGTCTTCCACTTATTGAAACTGCATGAATGTTATGTTTACAGTCCAGGTTAAAGTAATCAGAGTTGATGAACTACGATGAATATAAAAAGATAGCTGAGGCTGAAAAATCTGAGCTAAATTTTGTAAAGAAAACAAAAGATAAGGTTGAAGAAAGACACTTTCAGTTGTTCCTAGAAAGGGGGTTTTTCTTGTGATGAAGAAAACAAGTCTTATTTACACTTACACCAAGTATTCCCAATTCTGAGAGGTATTCCTAATTGCAGTGGGAAAACAAGTTGGAATCTGTAAAGCAGCTGAAGCACTGATCCCTCCTCCTGCTCTTTTGTCTGGAATGCTGAAAGCAGGACAGGAGTGAATGAGAACAGACTCCCCCACAGGGCTCATTACCACTCATCTGAAAGGCTAAGCCAGATTATTTTACTCTTTGTTGCTTTCTAAGTTCCTCTGTATCTTTCAAATATATCACGGAAGGACATTTTACAGTAAAATGTTGCATTGAGTTCCATATCTACCCAAAAACACAATTTATTCCATGGAAAAATATTTCAGAAATTACAAAAGTAAACAGAAGAACATTCTGACTGAAGACATAATCCTTCTATTACCCCTTCTTTAGTTGATTTTGCATTAAAAATGGTCACAGGATGCTGCGAGGTCAGCTGCACAAACAGACAAGGTTACAAACCAAACTTGTGATTTTATTGTATAACTTTAAATGAGGGAAGATACAGCAGCTGTCAGTCATAATGACTGTCAACCCTCGGCGTAATCCCGGATTTGTAGCGAACACTTTTTAGAAGATTAATGTTCAGAATTTATAAGTAATCATGATTAGAGAGATATCAATGGCAAAAATGTGTCTGGCCATCCGTAACCATGGAAACATCCCACCCCGCCCCATCACCATCATGTAGCCTAACATGTACGGAAAAAAACTGGTTAGCATATCGTCTTTTTTTACGTTTTTAATGCTGTTCCGGTTTAAGGGGAGCCACAGTTTTAGACAAAGCGACATAAATAGTTTGGTATCTTACTACACTTAAAATAAGGCAACATTAACTTATAGGTAATTTTTTAACAAGATGTAAGCTTGTTTTAAGTCAATAATTCCTTAAAATTGTAGAAAACGTACTTGTACCACTGGCAGATTATTTCACTTGTGACATAGGAAAAATGTTTTGCTATAAAGGAAATAATCTTCCAATAGAACAAGTACTTTTCTGCAATTGTAAGGAATTACTGTATTAAAACAACCTCCTATATCTTGCTGAAACATTATATGTCAGTTAGTTTTATCTTATTTCAAGTCTACTAAGACATCTCAAGAAACTAGACCAAAATTACTTGGCAAGATTTTATGTTTTTGCTGTGTATTTTTCTAACCTACTTTTTAGCCCTTAAGAAACTGGCGTTATATAATATTCCTAACATAACTCATATTTCATAAATTGAATGGAATTCTATTTGGAAACAGATTGCAAGATAGTTTTTGAATTGCTGCATAAAGTGTTGCAACATTTTGTTATAGATTCATTAAATCATTTTGTTCTGAAGCTTAAAGGGAAAATTAATCATTGTTGTGAAAAATACTTGAACCAATGGGGTTGATGTTATCAGCAAAGCTGTTTTCTTTATGTTTAATTAACCTGAAGGTTCAATCTCGCCCTGAGAAATGATTTTGTGCAAACCTGCTCCGTCATGCAGGAGGTGGCCTGAGTGGATCTGAGCTTTGTTCTGCCTTTTTACGGGCTGAGAGAACCGCAGAAATGGAAATGAAATGTTCCCTGAGCTGCATGGGCAAGCCCAGAAGGTCAGAGCAGATGTGCATTTGCATACTTATGCCCAGAACAGATACTTAAAACCTTGGATCATATTATGTTTATTTAAGAGACCTGAGTCTCTACTTGCCCATGAAGCTGAGAGAAGACGTGTGTAAAGATCAAAGGAAGTATTTAGCTGTAGCCAAATGTAATAAACATTTTTATTAGCGTATTCTGCTATGTTATGCTGTACAAACAGAGCTGCAGGTAATTAGGTGTGGTGTTTTGCAAACGTGTTAATACCCTTTGAGTTTTTGGCATGTTACAACAGCAAACTCAAATTTATTTTGATAATTTTTATACAATGGACCAACAAACAGTGAATAAATGCAGTGAGGCACTGACTTCTCTACAAATACATACTATTCAAATAGAAGCTTATATTCCTATTTTTACCTTTAATGGAGTATTTTGTTGTTAAAACCTTTTAATTATGTTTCAACACTGTTGAGCAGTATGATGGTACAAAAAAGGTTCTGTATTTGTATATAAAGTCAATGAGTATAACTAGTTGTGATACTCATCAGGATATTTCACCACAACATGATGATGCTGCCAAGGGATAAAGGGTGTAAGAAAATGGATGGATGGATGATGATGCTGCCAGCACCATGTGTCACTTTGGGGATGCTATGTTTAGTATAATGTTATTTTCTGCAGCACAGATTATTTTGCATGTAAATTTTCCATATTTACTGTTTCTGACTTGTGTTTGTTACATAAAATCTTAATAAAACACAGTTTATGGTTGTAACGTGACAAATTGTGAAAAGGTTTAAAGAGGTATGAATTCTTCTCTCATTGGTGCCATTGTTGAATTTGAAATTGAGCAACTTTTTACAGCTCTACGTGTGAGTTTAAAGTTTGAGACATTTGTTGTGTAACTTCAGACGATGTTCTCTGCACATCGGTGGATGTCTGTAAATATTTCTGACAATAATCCTGGAGAAACTAATTAAGGCTTGTTCTGAAATTCAGTGTCTTCATTCTCGCTGATGGTGCAATGTTGATGCTCTTCATTCTTCGATTATTGGCTCTTTTGTTGTGGTTTGGACTTTCAGTTTTCAGCCTTCATCCATCTGCACCTTAATGTAGAGGCATGCTAGCATTAAAACATTCTAGTAATTTACTAATTTCTACATTAAAATTGCAAATAGATGGGTAATTACCAGTGAGCATGTTTAGTTAACGTGTCAAAAACACGTTTCACTGCGCGCCACAGAAGGTTAATGTGCAGTTTGGAGTAGATTACTTATTTCTTTGCACTCTAATCACCTCTCAGGGTGTGTCTGTCCCTGGATCATTTCTGCCTTTAGGACCAAGAAGCCCTCAAGGCTTTTTAGCTGTTGCTTCTTTAGATGAGGAATGAATCTCGCCCCGCCTGTCAGCGCCTCTGAACTGATGGTTTTCACGGATGTAATTATACTCAAATACCTGGCGTTCAAGCCAAGCCATTTAGTTTGCGATCACAATGCAAATCAGAGAACAGCCTGCTGACGTAGAAAACAAGATGTTCTCATGTCTTGCTCTTTGTTCTTTTAAGCCGTGCAGCTCTGCTGGTGTGATTTAGAGCATTTGGTGGCGCTCCTGGTAAAGCTGTGAGAAAATCCTTAAAGTGCAGCCATCTTTTATCGTAGCAGTTGAATCTCAAACTGAAAAAATAAACTGCATGTGTAAGGCAGAGGAAAAAGAAATCCCATGTGAAGAAATTATAACTGCTGTTTTATACTTTTGTGATTACAGCCGCAGAGACGTGAGTTTTCTCTTCAGCTCTCCTTCCCTGTTTTTATTAAGTTTCACGTTTTGAGCTGATATAGACATTAAGACGTTTCTCATAACCATTTTGTTTTGATCTAATTGCACATTTTGAATTGTTTTCCAGAGTATTCGCCGGATTCATATTTAAAATCTTCTGGTATTTTAGTATTTCTGACGTCATCCACTCAAACACGATTTTCAGGGTATTTAAAAGAGAATCCAGCCCACAGCACCACAGGTCCTCCACCCTACTTAAGAAATAAATTTTCACACACTCACTCAGAGTGAGTGTGCCTAAGTAGGCTTAATTAGTTGACATTGTTGATGGTTTTAGGACTTTGTGACTCCAATATGTCACTCAACTTCCTAACTGATCAGAAGTATTGATTTTTCTGCTTCCTTATAATCCTGATTGACAGGATGAATTTTGTTCCTCACAGTGTTCCTTGGCCATTTTTTAATAAAAGTGGCCAAGAACTATTTATTACAATTTTTTTAGGTAATGTATGGTTGTTATATGACAAGGCAATTATAGCCCCGCGAACACAAATACTATTCTTAGAAAATGCTTCCTCTCTTACGACACCAGTCATATGATTTATGTCACTAAATGTAACATATTTGCCATTTATTGATGCATTCATTAAAAAACATTGGAGAAAACAGCAAAACTAACAATCCACATAATTCTGGGAGGTTTTAAACATAATTTAGTGGAATTTATTGGCGCAACAATAAATCAAAATTGCTATAAGAAATTTATCATGATAAGTGATAAACAATATAATTTATTCTCACCCATAATTTATGAACTGCATGTTCTCCTCTCTTTCCTGTTTTGAAGAATGACTTGGACAAACATGCCTGTGTTCCATCTAGCGATGGGTTTTTTTCGAGATGAGCCAGTAAATGTGTAATGAGCTTTATTTCTAACAATCTGAAGCACTAGGCTGTTCTGCTGAAAAGCGTTTAACAGGAAGATCCAAATCCTTTTTTTACTTGGTATTTTCTGTTTCTGATTTATCATGGCGTGATAAAAGTACACAAACAAGTTTTCCGACGGCACGTCTTCGTAAGTAGGAAGCAAGATACAGTTTGGGGTTATTCCCAGGAAAGGAGTGGCTAAATATCTGTGACATGTGGTGTTACTAGTTTAAAAGAAAACACATTTGTAACAGTCCGTATTAAATGATTTTGCTGTTTTGCGGCTCTTAACGCTCCATGTAGATGCCGTTTAGGATTAATATCAAAGCAAAGCTGTTACTTTCGTAAGATCTTGTTGCAGAGAGATTCACTGTGCGACCTTGTTTGCTATACTTCTTCAACAGTGTGTGACGAATTATTTCTGCATTATACCAGGAAGCATTTTACGGCTGTCAGACGGTAAATACCATAAGAGTGACTGGTAGAAAAGCATGCTGGTGAGGATTCATGTCGACAGTTTGCATAAGCAACAGCAGACGCATGATGGTCTGTTGATTTATGGTTTATGCAAAGTTTATGCAATGGTCAGAATTGAAAAAATAAAATTCTGACAAAATACAAGAAAGAATTGGTACATTTTAAGCTAATTCAAAGGAGCAACGAAAAAGTACTTCCAATGAAATGAATGAGGAAACGGCAAAAATCTTTTCTCGCACACAAACTGACAACTCCAAAACAAATCTGTCAAGTGATTTACAGTTTGTAGCTAAGGAATGTGACGAAAAAATGTAGGAAATGGTAAAGATGTGAATTACAAATAAGAAATTGAATAAACAGGAATAAAACTTTTCATTAATTTAAATAAACATAAATAGGACTGTTTGCTATTTCACCGTATTTTAAAATATGTACAATCAGTTTAGTGCAAAAGTCTTTTTAGTGCTTTATCTCGACATATTTGATTTAAGGTACTTTACGTTGACATATTTAAGTCGTATTTCAGTCATTTAATAGTGCCAATACTATCAAAATAAAGCACCACTCTAGAATAATAGACAAGTTAATGAAGAATAGGTTTTAAATTTGACTGTAGGTACAATGTGGTCTCGTTTATTTAGTTGAATTTCTGAAATAAACCAAATAAAACACACTTGTCCACTTTTAAACACACATTGCAAAACATGCTGTAATTGTCAGTATTGTTTTTTTATTGTTTACCATCTCTTCTGCTTTATATTTGCTTTTTTTTGGTTAATTTGCCCACTTTGTCTGATTCATACTTATGTAATGCAATTCAGTTTCTTCCTGTTTCTCCACCGTTGCCCTTCTGATTTCTCCAGTACTTAAGTGTTTTCATGAATCATGGAGATTAGTCTTAGTTAAGACCTCTTATTACTCACTATTACAAAGGACAAATGATTTGATTTACCTCCAAAGTTGAATAAAAATCAAATGCAGCCTCTGACATCATTCTTTTCTTACTTCAATGGATCATCCTGCTGGAGATTATAAATGATAAAAGAATCATTTGTTTGCTTTCAGAGGGGACTGAAGGGTCAGGCGTGTTTAAAGGATTTTAATTGAAATCATTGTTTTTTTTAGCTAAGATGAGTTCTTTAAACTATTCACGCAACAAAACTCTGATTATCTTAATAATTTATCTGTTACAGCCTCAATGATTGAAGTGTTTACATTTAAATGTTCATTACTTCGCTTTACTACACTTTTCCTTTTGTAAAATGAAACAAGCAGTAAATTCCTTCACGATGCTCAGAGTAAAAAACATGACAAAGTGGCTTTGATCGTGTGAGGATTTCTCCACAGTATCGCCTGTAAAAGATTTCTGCACAAAGGAACAACAAAAACACAAAGTACTTCCACTGAAATGAATGAGGAAACGGCAAATATTTTTTCTCGTATAAACTCAGTGGTTGATGCTGAAGAAACAGTTCTGTCCTCAGGTGATTACGGTTTATTGCTAAAGGATGTAAAGAAAGAGACAAAAACTTTGCTTTTCCTGCTCTGAGCTATGATTAAAACAAGGATGAGTATTTTTAATCTAAACTAAATCTGTAGTTTGCAAAATGGGCGTGAAAGTTTGAGTAATAATTGACTAGTAGTTGGTAGAAATTGCCAGACGCATGGTGGTGGCAGCATCATGCTGTGGGGGTGAGGGGGGATTTTCCCAGCAGGAGAGGGAAGAGTCAGATTACCTAGAAACCAAAAGATTAGTTCTCTATTCGTTTGCTTGCTTTCACTCCGTCTTTGGTAGAAACCAATAAAGAAACAAACATGACATTAACTATGATTTAAAACTTTCAAGACTTCGGCTTAAAATATGTTTTGTTAATCTGTGAGCTTTGCTATATGAATGAAATCGACTTATGGTCCATATCCACAGGACTCAACATACAGACTAATCAAGAATGTCCTGTCCGTTCACTGAAAACGCTGCTACTAGCGTTTTCACAAACACTTCAATTGGAACGTTGCATGACAAACATTTTTGTTGTTATTTATTGTTGTTGCCAAGGAGACAGAGCCAAGTGGAGAGTGACTAAGCTGGGGCTTTTAGAGCGTTTTGTATTTTTAGCTCTGGCTGCACTGGACTGGTTAGATTTTCTCCAGCTAGCTGACCACAAACCCAGAGTGGAAAAGTCTCCTCACTGTGGGTTGCTAAGATTTCCAGTGTGATTGTAGGATTTGCACAAAGGAACTTCAGTGATGGGGAAGTTTTATGACTTAAAAACCGCCCTCTCTCTCTCTCTCTCTCTGCTCCTCCTTCCACTTTCATTTTGAGCTCCTCTTCTTTCCCTTCATCAATCTTTTGCCCCCCCAACGCTCCACTTAGTCATCCACCTCCTCTTATCGTCTCGTCTTTCATTCCAGGATCTCCGCAGGACGCTCAGACTTCCCTTACAGAATCAGGATCAAGCAGGACTCATCTCTGAGCGGCACAGCAGCAAGGTACAAGCTCAGAGCGGAAAACACAGGATCGTTTACTGAGACGACGGAGGCGGAGATCAGAGGGATAATTTGTTCTTTCTTCTTTTTCCCACCATGGAGTGTAGGAGAGCAGCATAGCCGTTGTGCTGCCTCAGAAACCCAGCGAGCAGAAACAAAGAGCTGCGCTCATCACTCCCACTGAAGAAAAGGTAGAAGTCATTAAGGTATTAAGGCTCAGTGGAAATATAGTGGCGTAGAGCTTTTCCAGTGTGTGTTTCATAGTTGTGTTTGGTGTTTTAAGGTCTACCTCGGAGCTCGGTCAGAGGCGGTGCAGAGTGTCAGGATGCTGACGGACGAAGTGTCTCAGATACAGGAGGTCAGAGTTCAGCTGCTGGGGCCTTTGAAGCATTTAATTACTTGTGCAGAGCTCAAATGAAAGCCTTTATGTTTTCTGTGCATAGTGAAAAATTTTTTGAAGCATTATCCGTTTTTGTTTGTAGGTGCGGTACTGCCTGAAGACTCTCAGACAGCAGATGGCTGCCAGACAAAACAGCAACTTCAACAAGGTAGATTCCTACTTCTAACGCTTAAAAAATGTCGTACTCAATCAGCGTTTTTCTCAGTGTGTCTTCATTTTTTTCTTACTGAAGAACAACTGTTTTTTATCTACACATCTGTGTGTCTGGCAAGTGAATTTGATGCTTAACTTGGGGGGAATCTGGAAAAATATATGAAGAGATGTGCACATGTAAAGGCAAGAAATGCATGAGGAATTAATTAAAAAATGAACAAGAATTTGAAAGCAAATTGACTGGAAAGTGATGAAATGTAAAGAAAATATTCAACATTTCTTTAATTTTGACTTCATCATTAAAACATGAATGTTCTCTGATGTTGGAGAGTCTAAAATATGAAAGGAAAATGTTAAAATAAACCACAAATTTAGGACTCATAAACAGTTTTTAAGGTGATTTGTTTTTTGCAAGCTTAAGACTCGAGTTCTGGTAGTTTTGGCTTTATTTTTTCCTACATATGTATGACTCTTTCTGATGTTGGAAGCTCTAAAGTATGAAAGCGAATGCTAACATAAACTACGAGTTCAGGACTTTATTTGTATATGTTTAATACTTAAATTCTGGTAATCTGGTCTTTATAACTTTAAAATCTGAGATTTATTTGCATTTATTTTTGTAGTTTTTTAAAATTATTTTAATGTTGGAACTTCTGAGGTTTTTCTCAAAATTGTGCCTGAACTTTTTATATATTATAACAATTCAGGCTATAAAAACCTTAATAAGAAGTTGAGTAAACCATAAGATATCTAAACGTTGCAAAGCATTTTGATTTAATAATCTAATCTGCTATTTATGATCTAGATGATCTAGACATCTGAAATATAAAAAATCTTCTTTTCCATTCCTGTTCAGCCTTTGGTTTATTTTTACGTATAAGCTGAGTTTTAAGGAATTTTACAACACTTGCATTTGAATGGATATAACTTAATTACATTGAAAATGATGGGCGGGAGACAAGAAATATGATAAACAAAAGTCAAATCATGCAAGGAAAGATGGTTACAAAGAGCAAATCCAGAAAGTTCATTTAGAAAAGATCTTAAAAATATATCTTTAAAAACATTTTTGAACTCTTTAAAGTTTCTGATGGCTTAAATTAAAAAAACAAATGCAATAATTTTTAAATAAAATTTCTTCTTGGAGGGAAACAAATCAGATTTTTTTTCTAGTTTATTTGTATAAGCCGGGATGGTAACCTTTGTGCTATTGAACTCTGCACATTCTCTAAACATGATCAACTTTGCTTTTGTAGCTCTAAATGCTTCTGTTTTCAACTTAATTTAATATTAACTTTGCACAGCTCTCCCCATTGTAGCTATTTGTTTGTCCTCATTGCACAACGTGTTAAAATCCTTCCAGATGAGCTGCAGGCGGAGCAGCAAAGCATCTGGACTCATTTTTTGCTGCTGTTATATGTGCAGAGTGGTTTGGTTTTGTAAGACTTTGCAGAGGTTCCGCATATCTGTGCTACGAACATTTTGTACCTTGTTGTACCTGTGGAAATGCCCTTTTTCCTTCTGTAATGCAAAGACACACAAAGTGATTTCTAATCCGTCCATCTTGCATAATTAATCCAGAGCAGAAAGTAGCAGCAAACATTCAGGAGCTGCATCTGGTTTATATTTTGTTTTTCTTTGCGTGGGAGAATTTGTTTTTTTGGGTTTTTTTTGCATTTCCCTCTGAAATGTCCCCAGTTTATGTTGTTCACTAGAGAACTATGTCTGTTTACAGCTCACTGCTGCCTGTGGGCCTGCAGACCTCAACCATTAAGTTTTGATTTTCAGCCTCATCTTTGTTCATCCAAAAATTTCCCAGATTCCTGGAATCCTTTTGTGATATCATCTGCTGTAGTTAGAAATCCCAGTATTTTCACATTCTTTCTCTTGCATGATTTTATGTCAGACTTAATAGATTAAATAAAACCAGACAGTTTAACAGGGCCGTAACTAATTGCAGACAAGGCCACGGGCGCCTGGTTATGATGTAAAATGGAGGAGCAAGGCTAGAAAGAAGAGAAAGATGAAATTAAGCTCAGGATTACTCTTCCCCTTAACAGATTTGGCTCCAAGATGCATCTTCTGACTGGACATAATACTAATATTGTTACTGACAGAGGATCTGTGGACGGAGCTACAGATTAGGGTTATGGTAAGGAGGCTTTCCAACCTCCTCGCCAAATATAAATATAAAAAATACTTGTGAAAATATGCAGGAACCCGGTCAATGACTGGTAGAAATGTTTGATTATTTATAATCATTTTTGACCTGCCATTTTTGGTTTTTAAAAAGTGTTTTCAAAATTGATACTTTTTACATTGATCTACTTAATCGTCTGAAGACAATTTTAAATTTGATTCTGACAAGTATGACAGTTACTTTGAGTTTAATTGTGTATGATTACACCTTTCATCTTTGTTAATCTGTTTAATGAACAATCATTATTTATTTGATATATTTATGCTGAAGCTCAGCATCTCATTTTACCTGCAACAGCTTATTGAATGACCAGTTAAGGGCAACTTTATCTCTTTTATCATTTGAAACTCCATAACTTGTGAAAACTTCTCTTTTATTTGCCAATCTAAGCTGTGTGCTTTGGCCTTTATAATTAGCATTAGCCACATCAGTGGCCACTGGAGATACTGTAACTGCTGAAAGTTTCTGCTGTCTTTTCATAATTTTCCAGAGGCGAAATTGACTGCAAAGTTGTTTCACTGATTTTTTTATTTTTTTATTTTTTTCCACTGGGACTTATTCCAAATCTTTCTGTAGCAACTTGCCTGAATAAAACTTGTAAAATTATGATTTCTTTTTTTTTACCCTACTGTGCCAGCATCTATGGAGCTTTCACTGGCTACGTAATAAAGCAAAACCAAAAACTTCAGTTTTCTTTTTACATAAAAAAAATAATATAAGAAATCAACAACAACCTTTTCACTCTGGTCACTCTGTTTCTGTTTTCAGGTTCCAGAAAATGACTTCAGAGTCAACAAGCCCATCAATCAACCACCGATCACCAACAACAACAACAACGTCGCACTTGACATTCAGGTTAGCTCATCTTACGTCAATGCTTTAATGCATCTATCAACTGTGTTGCTTTTTACATACTAATATGTATAAATAAGCAAATGTGGCACGAATCACTTTCAGCTGCAGAAGATTTAAATGCATCATGTGTAAAGAAAAGTTTTAGCTCCTCTGATCGGCTCCCACTGCTGCCTTCTCCATGCATTGTGCTGGAGTCAGCACTTTATAAGAGCTGCTGTAAACTCACACCATTATCTCCAGCTCTGTGGGTGTGTGGGTTGATGGCAGGTAAACCCGGGTCAGTTTGCACTGCCCTCCTTCTCTAAGTAGTCAGATTATGTAACTGTGCAGGGAGCAAAGTGGAAAGTGTAATTATTCTGCTCACTAAAGCGAATGTTTAGAGATACAAGATCATGTTTAGACTGTTTAAAAGCTGCCGTTTCCTAAGTCTAGACCTGCTTATTTCAGGCTTGGGTTTGGCTTTACTGACCATATTGTGCAATGTTTATTCTTTTATGCCTTGTAATAAAAGAATAAACTAATTGTATAAAGAAAATGCATTTAAAACAAAAGCAAGCAGAAGAACAGCAGAGTATTTGCACATTCAAATAATTGGTAGAAGAATAAACTTTTAATATCAACCAATAAATTACTATTCATGTTAATTTGGTTTGAATAGTCCTTTAGTATTAGTAATAGAGCTGCCATTAACGATTATATTAGTAACTGATTATTCTATTAATTATTCTGACAATTTATTGATTAATGGGATGAAAGAAATTGCCTTATTTAACCACTATTTTTTTAACACAGTCTTAGACATACTGTAAAAGATGCACATAAACAAATAATCCAGTTCCTATTTTAAATAAGAAAACAAACATTTTATCACCTAAATTTCAATAACATAAAATGTCTTCAGTGTATGTTTGGATTGTTTGTAGTAAAGCATTTATCTGGAACTAAAAAATACTGTCTATTAACCTGTTTATCTTTTGGGTCAACAATTGAATAGCAAACGATACTTTACAGGAAATTTCTGGGTAAAACATGTTTATAGAAAAAAGTTTTTCATCTTAAATGCATATATTTTGTAAAGTTTTGGCTTATTTACTGCTCTGACTGTTTTTCAGCAAATGCTCTTTTTCGAGTCTCTGTGATCCAGTTATTGATTAGTCAGTTACAAAATTAGTTGATAATTATTCAGTAACTAATTACTCATGATCAAATGATCAACCCGATGAATCGTTTCAGCCCCAGTTTTCAATTCACATTTTCCCCTTAAATTAAAGACTCATTCCTTTTTATAAGAAAAACTTTTGAATGTCTTCTGGCAATAATTTATTTTTGGCCTTAAACTTAATAATGGCTGATTGTAATTCCACTTTGTCAGCAAATTTGAACAGTTTGTAAGATCCAAATAACCAACTTTATTGATTACTCTTAACTCGTTTATGCAACATTAAAGGGGCATAAAGGGGCAGTATTATGTGTTTTCTAGGCACATAGTTCCATTTTATAGCACAATCAAGTAACTATGTTACCTTCAGTTGTCACAGAAATGCTTTATATAGCAAATATGACTTGAAATAAATTAGACTTTGCCTTAAAATTGGGCCTCTGTTGCTTGGTAGCTTGAAAACTGCAGCTCTAAAGAGGAGATTAAAGGCCACAGAGATTAAAGGATTTCTCAAACATGCAAGAAAGAATCAAGGCAACACTCCATGCGTGTTTTTGATGAGGGAATAACATTATGAAAAAAAGCCCCTTTTCACCTAATGCTGCTCTTCTAACGACTACAGTGAAGTTTTGTAGTTGTTGCACAATAACTCCTATGAGATGAGACTAGGGAACAGTAAAGAATGTGGATTGGACCCGATTGAACGCGTCTCTCTTTGTCTGTCCACTCTCTCAGCTCGAGGACAATCAGGAGGACACCGCCAAGCTCAGAGAGGTGACGCGGCGTCTCTACGCGCAGCTGAAGGAGATGGAGAAGCAGCACCAGGAGGAGCGGGGCAGACTGGAGGTCAGGAAATGAGTAACTCGACTCGCCTACTGTGACTCACAGCTCTGCTACCTTCACGCTGCTTTAACTGTTATCCGTTAATATTACCATCAGAGTCCATTACTCATACTCTGACGCGCCACCCTTTATTGGTTTTTGTGAAAGGTCTGTCCAGACTTGACTTACATTTTTGTAATGGACTTATCAGCATTATAGGTTGTTTTACATCACACTCATTGTTTTGTTAGCAGCAGCATGTTTAATATCAGACAGTTTTCTCCAAAGAGTGACTCATCTAATTTACTAAAAACTGGAGAATTTGGAAAGCCAAAAAAATCTGCATTAATTAATTAAATACATGCTTAAGAGATTGTTTATCTCCATAAACACAAAATATATTTAAAATTGTCTTCATATTAGTGATTAGCTCTTTTTAAGACCTTAATATTTACCTTGCAAATGCTGCTGTAAATTAAAGTTAGAATGAGAAAATTAATACTTTAGAAAAGGGTTAGTATGAATCAAATATGGAGCTTTTAATAAATGTATTTATGTATATTATAAAAGTTTTATATCAGTGACCTAATAGAGTCTGATGTCTAAGTTTAGATGGAAAATGTGTAAAAAGCTTTAAAACACACAATGATATTTTATTGCAGTAACATAATCTTATACTGGATTTTTTTTTTTTTGAAAAAAATATATTTTTCTAATTTAGTATGTTTACTGATTAGAAAGAAACATCCCGATTCAAGTAAATTTTAACCAAAATATTTTTTGCACAAGCCAAACCCCTAAAATCCTGACGTGTGACTTTGTTTTTCTGGGATGTAAATATAACTTTCAGTTCTTGAAACTGCTCATTTTCCAAACCCCAAAAATCGAATGGTTGTTTTAATAAATTTCTTGGGCTGATTTTAGATCCACTTGAGACCCAAATGGAAGCATAAAAATGTGCAAACTGTGAATTTTGCATAATAGGTCCCCACTAAACAGAGATCCGGTGAACTCAGCCAGTGAAGTGTTAACTGGTGAATAATTTCTGAATCAATTTGGCCAAATGTTTCGGTTAATTATCAGGCTGAAACAAACACCAAATCACCTCCCTCCATGGTCATCTCAACCCTGGAAAAGGAAATAAGAGGAAACCAAACGCTCACAAACTCTGAAAGTTGGTGGAACCAACTAACACCCTCAGTTTTCGGTTACCTAGCAACTCACTCGCTCTTTGGTTACCTAGCAACTGGCGTTGAGTAACTGGCGCAGTAGTAGCAATTTCAGAGTTTAACTTTTTTTAGGCGTGCTAATCATTTCTGATTATTTCTCAAACAAATACATGAATTGAAATTAGAGTTCAGTTTTTTCTCAAACCTTCAGGTTTGCAGTCCAGGAGTCGGCACTTAAACCGCAGCCATGTCTAGAAATGCGACTGTGGACTTTATGGGAAGCTTGGAAACCACAAGTAATCATCATGCCATCAGCATTAAATGTGTTGTTTTCAGACGGCAATACATTAAAGTAACATCTCTATCAGCAGGAAGTGAACAGATCAATCAGATCCCGCCTCAGAAGCTGATGTGAAGACAGGCCATTAGCTTTTAGTGGATCTCAGATTAGATCGATTAGGAGATGACTCAGGCTCATGTGTGGAAAGACAGATTATCAATTTGTTCTCCATGATTCGTTCTCAGTAATTTTTTTTATTGAATTATATCCGCCTTCATTTGACTGGATATTAAATCAACACAAAGGAGAGTTTAGTATTGTTTTTGATGTTTACTGTGATCTGAATTGCTAGACCTGACTCTCTTAATGTCAGGTTTAACCCCTTAAATATTGGCATCTTGGTCAGATCATTCTGTTCAAGTATACATAGGATGTTAAACCTGCAGTATGTAAGTCATAGAAAAATGTAAAACTGTCCCTATGTTGTGACAGTGAGACAGATAATCTATGAAAAGATACATTTCCTTCAAAAATGTTCCTCTCCCGACCGTAAACGATCACTCACAGTCTGGGGTAGGATCTTAGCGCTGTCAATCAGCCTCATGTACTCACTGCTCAATCTGCTAATGGTGGAGAAACGACTTACTGCTACAGGAAAACTGTCTATCCAGCATCATTGGTGGCTATGCTAACTACCCTGAGCATTAAAGACCTTCTTCTAGGTCTTCTGCAGAGGGGTGAGCAGCAGCTACATAGATGGTGATTAACATTGCTAAGACCCAACTCCTGGCTCTAATTCGTTGTTTCTAGTTAGCATTGGAAGAAGTCACAGAGATATTTTTTCCACGGATTATTTCTCATAAAATAAATCTGACCTTGTTAAAACGCCCATCTGTTCATCATCTTGCAGGCCGAGTCGAACGAGTATCGCATCCGGCTGGCTGAGCAGTCGGAGCGTCTGCAGGCGGTGGAGCTGCAGTCGGAGGAAAAGGGCCAGCAGGTGGAGGAGCTGCAGCGGCTGCTGGAGAGCATGAGGGTCGAGAGCGGCCTCCTCAAAGACAAGATGGAGGCGAGGGAGGCGGAGCTGCTGCAAGTCAAAGAGGACAGTAAGGAAGGAGTAGAGAACGAGGAAAGGTAGGAATTAATTTTTTATCAAGTTGAGACTTCCGTTGTAAACTCGGATGGCGATTCGACAGCGAAAACCTGCAGATGGTTGTTTTGTTGTTTCCAATCGGTTTTCATCATGTCATCTGCAGGTGCACAGAGCTCAAGAAACAAGTGGCTGTGCTGAAGGAAAAGATCCATCACCTTGACGACATGATAAAGAGTCATCAGAGGAAGCTCCGCCTCATGATTGAGCAGGTACTTACGCACGCATCAAGGTTGCTTATGGTCAGAGTTGGATAGTAAGTAGTTACATTTGCTCAGTTACATTTACTTGAGTGATTTTTTTTTTGTGGGAAAAAATCACTTATATGAATAGTTTTACAACGCCAGCAATGAGGAAATGAGACAGAGTTGACACAGGAGGGATTTGTGCTTTTTTTCTGCATATTACAGTTTTTGATTGTTTTGGCCCGTATCACAGCTGCAGCAGTCACGGACAGTACTCCAAGAGAGGGATCGGGTCATCATGGACCTGGAGGAGAAGGTCGCTTTCCTGGAAGCAGAGGTGAGTAGGTCAAGGGTCAAAGGGAAAACAACTGATCCTCAATCAATAAGTTATAATTAAAGATTCTGAAGTTTCTTTACAAACAGCCTTTTCATACATTTGACTGTTTCACAATTTGTGACATTATAACCACAAATCTTATTTTGCCGCTTTACACTGATACCCCCAATTTAACTCACTAATCAATAGTCCATTGTTACTTTGCTAAAACAACCAACGGCATCATTAAAACCAGCATATTTTGTGGAGAAGTTTAATCCGGGGTCAGGCTAACTAAATATGTCAAGTTTTCCACATGTCGTAATCTGCATTTCTATTACAAAACTGCACAAAACTTTGTCAGTATTTTGCTAATGTAAAAAAAAAAAAACATTTGCAATTGCGATGTTTCCATTAAATAAGAAACGCAATTAAAAACACACATGAATAAGTTTATTTACGTGATAAGTCATTAAAAGCCATGCTGCGCTATCATGCTGCATTTACTTCCTGTCTCTTCTTCTTCATGGTTTGCACCAGCGGTAACACCTGGTTGTTGATCGTGTGATGTGAAAAAAGTGTTTCCATTGCAGTTTTGCAAAATAAATCAGTTTCAATATGGGCAAAAAAACACCGGATACTAACACCAAAATGTTTTATCAAAAAACAAGTTCCCATTAAATGAATTTATTTACAAAACGTCACATTGCACAATTATATGGTCAAAGAAAACAGACTGATTACTGCCTAAACCATGGTTTGCACTAAGATGCATGTAAAGCATAAAATCCCAGTAACGTACTCTGACGTTGTGATTTTAATATGACAAAATGTGAGTAAATGGGGGTACAAGTGGTTTTATAAGGAGCTGTAAACATCTTCATGTCTATATTTACATGCAGATTGTACAATTCATGTCAGTTTATTCACTTAAGTAGACTAGGCTTTAAATGGTGGATGAATGTGTTTATGAAACTACGGGTTTTTGCAAAAAGCTGAAAATCAGAATTACTGTAAAAGGTAGTGGTGTTAAAAAAATAGCACATAATACAGGAATGAAAGTAAATGATTTTCACTTGTTTCTGCTTGCAGAACAAGGAACTGCACGACCACATGGAGCACTTCCTGGCAGGACGGGACCCTCCTGCCCTGTCTACAGAAAACAAGCCAGAAATTGTTTACAGGTGAGGAGAAGCCTCCCAGTTTCCTTTGCTTCCCATCATCAAGGCTTTTCTGATCTACATCAGCTCACTGTTTTGTTTATTTTGCAGCAAACCTTTGATTCCAACATCCCCGACCAACAAAGTGCTGCCTTTCATCAAAGTCATCGAGATCAAATCCTGAGCAACATTCACGGAAATGATCCAGAACTAATGTGTAAATACGTTTTACTTACCCTATGTTAATATATAGATATTTATATGTAGCTCTGCAGTGATGGGTATTTAACAGACCTCATGTTTGTGGTTTTTTACATGCAGGATATTTGTTGCATGTCAAAAATAAATAGGGCAACATGATGAACTCCTCAAAAGAAGTTAAATGATTTCTTGGATGTTACAGTGCAGTTTGTACTTTGACAGGGAAGCCTTCAGGATATAGTGGAAAGCGTTCAAAGAACTTCAAGCTGCGTCTCGTGCAAAATAACAAGCAGCTTTATAGGTCAAGTTAAAGAAGCTAAACTCATAGGAAACTAATCTGGGTTAAATGAAAAAATAGTCAATATTCTGATGGTTTCAGCACGTTTTTATGAGTGATTTTAAGGGTCACAGTTAAATTCCTCAGTGCTTTGTACAGACTTTGGTACTGTGTCAGAATATGTTTCTCTTACATTAAGTGGGTCACTTGTGAACAAAAAAATGCATTTGATGTAATAAAACTCTGGATTTAAACTCCAAATATTCTCTAAGCTATATTATTTTCCAATCTGCAAGGTATTGCTTGAACATGCTCTGTGTCCAGGCTTAACTTCTGCTAGTCATATTTAATAATAAATATTTAACATTGTTTTGTATTTTTCTTCAACTTCTGTCAATGTTTTTGTTGTTTCTGTAAAAGCTGTAGATAGCTATCAAAAGTTAGACATTTTGTTGCAGATTTTCTCCACTTTAATTTAAACCTAAATAAAAAAACTGAATAACCTGAATACTGTTGTCGCTTCGTTTCTAACGGGTTTAATTGTGGGTTATACTGCCATCTAGTGGTTCTATGAAGAACAGGAACTGGATTAGATGTACGGTTGTTTTTATTCCTTTCCATCTTTAAGTTACATAGAAACACATCTCAGATAAATACAAACCAAACAGCAACAATAAGTTATAAATTAAATATTTCACATCTGTACAAAACAATTAAAAAAACTAATATTTAGATTCACATTTAGGGTTTTGAAAAGAAATGTCAAATAATTTAAAATGAAATCTGCAGCAGGTTGGGTCTAATTACCCATTAGGTCCAAAGTTTTCAAACATTTCTGAAGTGTGTGAACATAAAGGCGATGCCTGGAAAAGTCCCAGTTTTGTTGAGAACTTTAAAACACAACGTTGAAACACACAGTCGGAGTTTCACAGCGTGCTCTCCAGAGTGTTGTAGTTATCTTTGAAGCTTTTGAGCTCCAGAAAGTGTTTGGGCCTCTTGCTGCGCTGACCCGTGGAGGGCAGGTAGGTGACCTGGATGGTGGAGGGAGCGCCGCGGACTGGGGAGCCCGTTAGGTCTTTGGCCGCAGACTGGTGCTGCTGGTCCAAACTGGTGCTGCTGGAGTAGGCCTTCACTCTGGAGGAGAGGAGAGAGGGATGACTGTCGGTAAAACTGTCCTTATGCAGCTCTAAGTGACACTAAACTAGAGATATTCTAGCAGTTCTAAGGCTATGTTTGCACATCTTGATCTTGTTTTTGTTTCTTTAGTATTTCTGTTCATACTACTAACTTAACTCGACCGCAACAAGACTTCTGGTAAAGTGTTTACATTCCCAAAACGACCCACATGCATAGAAGAAAAATGTTGAGGTCGCAGTGGCACTTTGCTTCAGATTGTTGTTTTAAAAAAAAGAGAAAAAAAAGCACAACTAATAACGACGACTTTTTGTGGCGCATTCACTACAACTTCTGTAGTGAGTCTGTTGTAGTCAGAGCCAGGAGTGATGGGATCGTGATGTGATGCGCTTCAAATTCATTTGGATTTATCTTTTTCTGGAGCAGAATTGTGACGCAAGCATCACATCAATGATAAAAAAGCTGCATAAAAGGCAACATATAGACGGCAGACGTTTTGAAATCAAACAAATGCGTATCTAAATTAGTCAGAACTTCAACTAGGGAGGTGGAACTTCACCAGATCTCTGGTGAGGTGAAGAGATCAGAACTTAGCCTAAAAACTGCTGGGAAGCTGTTCAGTTCTCTCCCTGTCAGCATGAATAATGTCATCTAAAGTTCTTGTTCTAACAAATTGTTACTAAACTTAATAGTTTTCAAGTCCGGACCGGCAGAACTTACACGTCAACCAGTTCATCGAGAGCTTGACGGTACTCCAGAAACTCTGCCTCGCCGAACGCCTGGCACACACAGCAAGAGGAAAGTTAGCGAGCTTCCCTCCACTTTTAGCCAGAGGGGGTAAATTTAGCTGGTCCTTGGCCTACCCCGGTTCCGTGGCGAGCGCATTCGTAGCCTTCAAGCAAGCGATCGATGAGCGCGCTGCGGCTGCTCTTGATCAAAGAGTGGGAATTGCGCAGCTCCACCAGCCAGTTCCTGAAGCTGCGGCCAGTGAATGCGCTCGGAGTGCCGCTTATCTCCTGAACGGGAATCCCTAACCAGGGAAACCAGAAGATTAAAGAAGTGAAGCTGTTAAAAAATTCATGACTGCTCTGTAAGTTTGACTAAATCTGTGCTGTACTTTAAAAAAATTCCTAAATTATGAGCAGCACATCAAAAAAACAAAGAGTGCTCTATGAACTTGTTTCTTTTCAAAAGGTTTGATGAATTCCAGGGCTATTTATTCATTGTGTTCATTATGTCACTGTCTCTATCTGATTGTGCTATGCTTATTCAAATGCTCATAATTATGTCCTTTTTATTTACATGAAAGCAGAATTTTAGTGTTTCTGTATATTTTTTGTTTCCTAAAATTTACACATAATTAGTTTTGCTAATCTGCTTTGAAAAATAAAGACATTCATTTATTTATAGAACTAAAACTGGATAGTCATTTGGTCTTTCAGTAGATTAACTGTTTATATGTAAGATGTGCTTAAATATTGGCAAAAATGGGGTAGTTCAAGTCTTAACAGCAGAGTTACAAATAATTTTAGCACATGATTTTGCTGAAAACAGAAATATTTCCAAGTATAGTTTCTCCCTCCTCTCCGGATCAAATGCACTCAAGCTAAAGGTTGTGTGACACTATACTACTGCAATAAATAAAGATTTTACTTTATGGAGGAGGCCTGGGGGGTAATATGTTTTCTTTTTGCATTTATCATATTTTACTTGACCTAAGATCAGAATCCTGCTAACGTCTTTGGGCCTGTGACTTTCATCCACTAGTAAGATGAAATACCAATTCCTTACACCTAAGTGGATCTGGAGATTATTTCAGCTGACCATTTTTTGATGTCTGCATGCAGCAGTTTGATTGGCAAAGAAACTGTATCAGACATGCCTTCAAAGATTAATATGCTCAGTTATCCACCCGCCATCTTTAACTATAAGGTTGAGTTGAATCGTTGAAAAAGCAGGAGTTGATATAGATCTAAAATACTGGTATTTTATTTCTGATATTGGTAAATCGATATGCAACAGAATGTTGCAGGGTGGGTTTTTTTGCAGGTTTTCAAGTGAAAATATGTTTATACTGCTGCCTTCGCCCAGAAATAAATAATTTAAGGGGATTTCTGACACTGGTTGCAGAGAGAATGATGACAATGTTGCTTTAATCTTAACCACCAACAGAAACTAAATGTTCAAACTCACCTGAGTCGCGAATAGCATCGAGGGCTTTCATTCGGTACAGGTAGTTGTAGCAACCTTGGAGGGAGAGAGTTTATTTGCAACATTAAAACTGAAAATAATAGAGGAATAACACAAAAATATGACTGACTCATCTGCGATCCCGTCCTGAGTCGCTCATCCCCCTCTGATAGGAGCCGAGGCTCGAAGCAGATCTCCTGGACCTTAGACAGCTTGGAGTCGATGTTTTCCCTCAAGCCCTGTCAATAGATTCCTGTGTAAGTGATAAAGTTTAGAGGAACCAGATCCTAAAGCTGAGAAAAGTCCAGCTACCTTCGGTGCATTGTGGCCAATAGGAGCGTGCGGTCCGCGGCGGGATCTCATCGCAAACCGCATGATTTGCCTTTTCACGAAGATAAACAGCAGCACGAACACCTGCGCACAAAGCCAGACAAAGCTTTAGTTTAACAATATTACGCAACTGTTCGTTATAATATTCCCTAGATACGGTAAGTGACTCACCAAGCTGCCATAAGCCATGACCAAAACAACATTGACGCCGGACAGAGGCGACGAATCTGCCATCCTGCCTGTAAACTTCAATAAATTCAACGGTTGTGGTTACATTAGCTCGGTAGCTAAAGGTGCGTTCAATAAAAAGCCGAAGACGGCCAACCGCTTTATTACATGTCTGTATTTAAATAATTCCTCCATTAAAAAAATTATTATACCGTAATAACGTAATCGCCCCTTTTCATAGTATTTACTTCCAATACCGGTTTTACCTGGAGCTAGCTTTGAACTGACAGGATGACAAGTACTGCGCAACACGGGATGGTGCGGTGCTGCCCCCTCCTGGTGAGGAGTGGCGATCAAGGCAGCGCACAAATAAAACATCAAGGAAGCGATTTGATTCATCTCCGAGTACAAAGCTTTGGACTAAGTTCAAATAAATTCTTCACATCACACTTCCATATTTTTCCAGAACCTCAGGGATTATTATCTATTTATTTGACTATCTTCAATGTAAACCTTCAAAGGTTTCTCAAAAAAACAACAGAGATATTAAAGTGATCAAACTCTACTGTAGTATAAAGAATTTAGCGTTTATGTTATTATTAGTGGTGGTATTATATATGTAACAATTTGCAATGGTAATACTGCAACTGCTCCATCATGTACATGCCACAGCTAATAAAAATAATAATAGCAATGATAATATTGGGATTTAAAAATCATATTGTATGGAAACCCCAAAGTGCCACACATCCTGGGCGAACAACCTGAGACCAAGGGCGTAGGAACAAGTCTGTCATTGGGGGGGACGCATCGGAAACCTGACATATCAGTAAATAGCAAAGTAGAAAACATCTCATAAAATAGGACTCGGCAGTTTTAAACTCAATACAGCAGTTTGACCAACAAAAATAAAATCTAAAAACCAAGTTTTGTTCTTCTTGAACA